>CM060948.1:166200420-166220420 GCA_030765055.1 Mantis religiosa | reverse complement strand
AATCATCATCATCATCATCATCATCATCATCATCATCATCATCATCATCATCATCATCATCATCATCATCATCATCATCATCATCATCATCATCATCATCATCATCATCATCATCATCATCATCATCATCATCATCATCATCATCATCATCATCATCGTCATCATCATTTAAGATGTGTACCACATCAATCAATCTCTCCATCTCTTCCTATGTTTCTTTTATCAGTTAGAATGCAGTCGGTCACAGTTCTAGGGAACCTATCCTTATTCATTCTCTGTATACATCGTCTCCAGCTTTTTATTCTGTTTAATTCTTCCTTTTAATTTAAATATGTGCAATTCTTCTGTTATTTCTTCATTTGTTTTATGATCTAACAGAGGATATCTAGCCACGGTCTTAAAAATCTCATTTCTGCTGATTCAATTTTTTTTTCTGTTTTATATTTAATTCCCATGTTTCGCTTGAATACAGTAATACAGCGACTGTCATTGTCTTATAGAATTTAATTTGCGTTTCTCTTCTAGCTTTCCTTCTCGGGGTTCTCTTTATTGTGCCGCGCACAAGGCTAAATTTATTTAGTTTCTTGTCAACAACCTTCTCTTCTTATATAACGGTTATTTCTGAACCCAAGTAGTTAGACGCTGCCTCCTGTTGTATATAATTTTATGATTTATCACAGTCTTACTTCTAACAGTTTACGATTATTACGGAAATAATTGGGCCAGAAAGTAAATATACATTAACGATTACAAAATTAACAAGCGGTAAAAATTAAATGGCTACGTAACTACATTCTTAAGTGTTAATTCTTAATGGTTATTTGTAGCACTTAACTCAAAGTAGTTAAAACAGTTGTGCAAACATTTTGTTTTGTCGTACATCTTAAGTTTATTCTGTATACCCTGATGCTGGTGCATTTATAACCGTATTATAATTATATACTGGAAGAGTCATGATAAGGGATTAGGATTACTATGGAGGGGATTCGGCACTGCGACCAGTCCGGTTCTATTCTATCTGTGCCCCCAAGTGGGGTATACCCGAGAGGTAGGATGAGGCGAGAGGAGAGAGGGGGCGGCCGTCTGAAGGAGCCACATCACCGCAGAGGGCAGGGTCTCCACATTTTACTTAGAGGAAATCTCCTGTAGGCCAGGACAACGGATACTCTGTGGTTTTGAAGTGGTCCCAACAGTCGGTTCGGAGACGGGCAACCGACCTACCGGAGGAGGAAGTGGTTCACTCAGAGCATATCATCCCGCCATGCACCGCCGAGACACCTGCCGACACTTCTATCCTGAAAGAGACCACCAGATGAGAGATGCCGTGAACTGATAATGGAGATGAAATGGAGGGACAGCAAATTCGCAGGTTGAAATTAACCTACCCAGAATTCGCATGGCGACCCGGGAAATCTCCCCAAAAAAAACATGGGCCAGGTAGGTCGGCCACGGAAATCGCACCTGGGCCTCCCGAATGCGGGCAACAAACGAAACGGCCTGAGCCATCCCGCTCGTTCAGTATAAGGGAACTCTGTACTCCCTTGCGAATCATCGCAAAAATAAGTATTTAAGCCCTTCGTCTGCAGCTTAGTCTTCCATATTGTACACCTGATAGTCACATGACATTAGAGCCTCTGTTTGTGTTTGTCAATCCATCCTGCAGGCATATTCACAAATTCTCTCTTACCTGTTCCAGCTATCTGCATTCAGTGCTTCATACATACTACATGAATTGCTCCATAAAATTTTCCTTCCAGCATAAAGCATTGCATTCGCGAGTAGTGCACTTAGAGTGAGGATTCCACCAATCGTCGAACCTTTTATGTTGAATGACGTGGAGGCATCACCGTTCCAATTCCCTCATTCCCAGGCTTTCCATCTTAAGTAGTGTACTCAATATAAATGTTCTATAGCTCTCGGACTTGAGTGTATTGAAAATGCCTGCACTGCTTTGAGGCGACCCTCTGTAGCAACGAGGGTTGTCCAGTTCAATAAAATTGCGGATATCTAATTAAAAGCAGTGGAAACAGAAAAATGGCGCAAATTATATTTCCTGTAAAACGTAACAGAACAATAAAAATGTATCTTAACATATCTAGGAGTATAATTTGTAGTCAAAGACCTTGTCCTTATATTGTTTTATCTGTGTTATCTTTATAGCGAAAACTGCTAAACAGTTATTTTTGAAACTTGGTATGCAAAGTACACTAAACCTCAATAAAGAACTAGCTAGAGACTTTTACTTCTTCTAAGGCCGAGGAGGTTGTAAAGAATACAGGAAAATGTAATATATAATTTATTACCGAATTTTGTAGAGTTGTTTATAACAGAAAGATATGAATATAATGGTTCTAAAGGTCTTATTTATAAAATTTTCTAGAAAAAAATACTTAAAGTTGTAAAAATTTTGTTATTCATTTAAATCGATCAATTGGGCACATCATTTCGACATCTTTGACTTTGAGAAACAAATCTCACTTTGCGGTCGCTTGTGATTGAACCCGGCCACCTTGTTGAGAGTTGAGTGGTCTAACCATTCAGCCATGGTGGTGCCTTGTCACCGAAACAAGTGGACTTGCGTTTCATTCATTTATAATTTTGGTCCAAACTCGAGATGACTCAAATACTTAACCCACCGTTAGTCGCGTGTCTTAGCAGAACACCGTTGTTCGCATGGGGCCTAGTAGGCCCGCGCTATATTTATGTGTATATGTGCCTCTATTTTTTCTTTTTCTTCATTTTTCTTTCTCTGCCCAGTTTTTGGCCTTATTTGGGCTACATATAAATTATTTTTATTAGTATAATCCTAAATACATCAGCTAAAGCATAATACAAATAGAGTGCATATTATAATTTGCCTTACAATATATGGAAAGAAAATAGCATATTTTGAATTAAAACTTGTTGTTCAGTTACTCGAAGTCATCAACTACTTCTTCTCTGATTCTCCTGACTAAGTTGTTATCGCAAATAATTCTGGCATATTTTCTCGGAGAGGAGCGTGGCATTTCACAAATGCATATTTATTTTTGCTATTATTTTTGTATATACTGCAACGTTCACATCTTTTCCTTTTCAGTGATTTTGGGGCATTCGCAACTCATCTGCTGTTGGTTGTTCAGGTTGATATTCTTTCAGGCGCTGTTTCAAATCATTGGGTAGCTTTAATGCTATTGCTCTTCTTTGTAGCTGTTGAGATACTAAAGCTGAGGGCAGTACTTTCAAATATTCCAGTTTTGTGGAATATTTTTTTGGTTTCCAAGAAAGATAACCCTAAAATTAATACCTACAATATTCAACATGTAGTAACGGATTACCATTGGCTACTTTCATATTGTTCTGGCTACATTGTATGTAGCACACAATTTATCTATTACATCAACTCCAGATTTAGTATCGCTGTAATGCATCATTGTTTCAGGTTTTTCTCGACACTTACTGACAGTTGTCCCGATGAAACATGTAGACTTGTAATGAAAACTACTGTTTTTGAATCTAATGTTCTTGTTTCCACTTAATTTTGAGAGTCAGAACCATCTGATTCGTACAAATTGTCATCCAACGGTGAGGCATTGTCATCGCAAAGTAGATGATGTACGATACTTTTACCAAGTCCTTGGGATTCTGTAGATCACACATTTTACTGATATTCATGATGAAGAACTAATAGCTCCTTCAACGGCAATGCAACATTCCACAACTTACTTAAGAAGAAAAGCATGCCATCAACATGTAACGGGGGTAGGTGCAAGGGGCCCACTAGACCCATATTAAACCTAACTGCTGATTCGTTATTCCTGTAGCTACAATGATAAAGAGAAAAAATTGTCGCCGCAGCAAGCATTCGAGTAAGGTGTAATGTTAGATGTTCTAGTCAGGCAATTACGTAGGTGTATTCATTCGGAAACTACAACATTTAAATACAACTAGGGGCCTCCCAGGCACCACGCCACTAACGGAGGGTTAATTCCTATTACCAGCGTACCTTGAATTCACCATTGAATTTCAATTCACCATTCTTCAAATTGGATCCTATGTATGTTGAAAACGACCTCCCCATATAAATCTAGGCTATCTTCGAAAATTTAAATTCAGTCGTGTAATCCTATGGATTCGGACTCCAAATTATATTTGGAAACAAGAAGACTAACGGAATTTATTTATGTAAAAGAACATAGCTTTGTATTATTTGATGTGACATCTTAGTACATTGGTTACTTTCGACTACATATATCCAGAACTGCATTTTAATTGTTTATAACGTTTTAGTTAAAGCTCGAATCGTTTTCAATATGGTGGTACTTTGTGATGTAATATTTAACAGAAGTTCCTGCTCTGGTTGGCAATGCGTTTTTACAACGTTCTATGATTTCACATAGTTATGAAACAAAAAATTGTCTGTACCTTGATTCTTTTTTCTAATATTGCAATAAAATTGTAATTATAATTAAGAGCAAAAAATGCAAATGAGGGCGCCAGGGTAGCACAGTGGTTTCGTTCACGACTCTCGTGCTGAGGATCCGAGTCCGATTCCCGGCTCCGGGTTGGCGATTTAAAGTCGGCGCTATCCGCGCCTTCGCCTCTGTCTAGTTCATGTAAAAGTGTCCCCTATGTCCAACGTGGTTCGGAGTTGTAGGTATAATCTGTAGGTTATCTCGCCTTACCGTCATCTTCGCTATCACCCTATCACTGGAGGTAAGGGACACCACCCTCTGGGCGACTCCACCTGAGAAATGGTCCGGTCATCACGTGGTGGGTGAGGTTAACCCGAAGGCCGTAGTTGCCATAAGGGGAGTGTTGGCAAACTTAAATGCCTAAATGCAAATTAATATACATAATTGGGATTTATACATAAACACACTGCCTTAAACAAACGCCTGTAACCAACAGTTTCTTGGCACGCAGCAAACTCGATCGCACACTCTCGTACATATATTGAGTACACTGCGTTAAAAGCCTTCGTGGAGGGAAAACATACTCAGTGACATCTTTGTCCTCCTGAAGTTTGAGGCGGTCCTTGCCCGTTAGGAACCGGGTTGAGTCCTCCCAGCACTCAACACCTCATAAAGTAGGGAAGCTGACGGGTGAGGGTTACGGATGGGGGAGGTTTCCTGGACAGGTCGGGGTTTTCCTCGGGGTCTCTCTACATGGACTCTCTTCTTTGTTCCAGGCTATGGGATACGTCCTGGCTGGATGTGGTGTGGTTAGCGAAGAAAACACCTCGACTGCTCCATGATCGATTTATTCACTACTGTAATTAGATACCTCACTCACCACCCGAAAATTCGCTGTTTGTAGACTCGTGTGTTTTGTTTGGCGGTAACGAAAGAGTTTTTTACACGTGTTAAGTATTCAGTGTATTCCTATCGCGCTGGTATGTACGACGTGGTTCCACTACGCCCGACCGACAGAGTGTCTCAACTATCCAAATCATGGATCCACTATCTGCTGGGTTCCCCCCTCTATCGTTATATTTTGAATTTTTGTGTGAATCACGTGTTTAAGTTCTAAACTGTAATTGGTTGGTTTCAATTTCGAGTTTAAACCATCGTACGAATTTTGTATGTGCGCATGACCGAACGTTGGTAGGAAGTTTCCCACAGGGTCCACTTATTTAATTCCCAGGCACGTACGCTGCGAAAATTTAAGGAATTCGGATAATATACGAATCTATTGTATCGATCACGTACGTATTGGTACGAAAGAGAAGACAGGGCAGCAGACCGACCTTCTACGTGGTTCGGAGGCATTGTTTTCCTGGGGGTGGACCTGTTATAAAAGAAAGCCGAAGGACCATGTGTTGTCAACCTTGAAGGACCTCATATTTCTGTTTCTCCTTTCATCTACATTTCATCATACATCATCATACACTTCTTATTATATATACATATATGTATATATACCCTATCTATTATAATGTGTTTTTCTGTAATAGCTATATATTTACTTTCGATGCAAACTAATCAGTATAGAATATCTATGCTAACCTAATATTACTTTGATATAACATATATTAAGCGAATTTATGTTTATGACCAAGGGGAACTGTTACAAGTCACTTTTGCAGCTACACTAAATATAAGCAATTTTCTTTCCGAAGTTTTTCAGCTTGAAAGCTGAAATATATGCTTGAATATATGCACATATATAATATTATATTATGTTATATGTAACATAATTACATTATGTTATTGCGTAAGGAGAAATAAGGTTTAGAAAGTATTACTTTAACGTAAGTCATGTAGAATAAACATATGGGAAAGATGTTTATTGCCATTTGTGTGTGTGTTAGGGCTGTTTCAGGAAAGGCTAAACATTCATACGCAACAATTTTGTTAGTTATACTAGGTAAAAATAATAATAAACTGGCAAAAGTCTTACTACAGGTCATCTAATATCCCCTTCCGTTTTATAGTAGATTTCCCATTCCCCATAGTGGAGGCTTTCATATGTTTACCACTTCACAGACACACGTGGTACATGATAGCTATTATATATTGAGTTCTAATACAATGGTGCCTCCTATGACATTTGTGGTGTTTATGTGGCAATATGTAAAATATAATCAAGCAATATGTGCTAACCCTAACTATACCTACTTTTGGTCTCAATTTTAGTTGACGGCTTATGAACCGACAAATGATTTAGGGTTAAGTGGTTGTCAATATAACACCCTTCAGATTGCTTCTTAGTAATACTGTATTTTATAAACACATTTGTAAATATATTCTATATATAACTCTTACCAAACGTGCTGCTATTCACACTTTGAACATAAAAAATTTCTATAATACAGGTAGTACGTATTTATTCATAAAGCGCGTAGCCTCTAGCTGTACATGAACTAAGAATAAAGAGCAGGTTAGTAACAACCATGCGAAAACTAATGCGAGATAATAGGGCCTGAATTTCTCTTTGTTAAAGATGCAAGCCTTATTAACATCGTGCCTTAAGGGTTTGTAAGGACAAGCGTGTACAATTCAGTAACGAGCTATTTTGTACATCCATGTTGTTTTTCAAGAACATGGATGGAAGATTAATGTGTTAGTAGACTGCAATTGAACAGTGGCCATTAAATAAATTGTGAGTGTTGATACTGGTTGAACTGAGCAATAAGATTAATCTATTTCTGAGCAAATAGTGTGTAGTGTACGAAACACAATTTATAATTCTCTCAGGCTTATAAGTAGGTTATAAGTAAGAGTAGCTAAGGCAGTTAGTCCCCAAGAAATCTATTACTTCAGTGTACGTTAATTAGAAGACAGATCAATTAGGATTATGTTCATAAGACAGTATTACATTAAAAGAGTACTCTGTCAGCTGTGAGAACTCGAAGAGTATTCTTAGGACTTGAAAGTCACAGAGTAGCCCGCCTCGGTAGCGTAGTGGCAGCATGTCTGCCTCACGTTCAAGAGGTCCTGAATTCGAATCTCGGTCAGGGTGAGTTACCTGGATAAGGTTCTTTCCGGGGTTTTCCCTCATCCTGAAAGACGAATGTCAGGTAACTCTAAGCTCTATTGGACCCTGGGCTCATTTGAGCATCATTTCTCCCATTCCATTCACCGTCCGATATGACTTAACGTTGGAGGACGTAAATTGCAAAAAAAAAAAAAAAAAAAAAAAAAAAGTCACAGAGTAAAATATGTTTTCCATTAGAAATTGAGATTGGGCGCATGTGATGTGGAGACTTTTTACGGGAAAATTGATGCATATTTGCTCCTCTTTTACCACCATTTTTAATTTTGTTTTTATTTTTACGTCCTCAAACGTTAAGTCATATCGGACGGGGAATGAAATGGGTGAAATGATGCTCAAATGAGCCCAGGGTCCATGTAGCTTAGAGCTACCCGATATTCGTCTTTAAGGATAAGGAAAACCCCGGAAAAACCTTATTTAGGTAACTCACCCTGACCGAGATACGAACTCGGTACCTCTTGAACGTGAGGCAGACACGCTACCATCTACGCTACCGAGGTGGGCTTTTACCACTATGAGTCGTTTACATTAGTAAAACAGTATGTATTTCTAAATAGTATAATTACTTTATTGTCTTAGAGTTTTACAAAAGTGATTTACCGCGATTGATTATTACCGGCGGATCGTAGAGCCTAAAAATCGGGTGATAGTTACTTCGCGGTCACCGAAGTAGGCTTCTCCGTTTTGCATTTCTTTGACTCTACAACTTATGATTCACATTGTTATTAAGGATACCGTATTGAACTGTAAAGTTATTACTGCGTCACAATTTAGCAGATGTAATACTTCATTAGTTACAACTTTTAGTGACAGGATTCAAATCCAAAATGAATGAGACGGACAAAAATAATTATTATATTTTAAGAAATGAGTAATAATACTAAGAATATCATATACAGCAAAAAAGAAACTGAGGGGTAACTGGAAGGCGAAAAAATAAAAATCTACTTCTAAGGAAACGGAAAAATGATGAATGAGGAAAGAGTAATTTTACTGCAGAAGCAGACTCTAAATTAGTAAATATATCAAGATGTGTACCTAACTTCAAATGGGAATACCATGAGGAAAAGATAGAATATTTGGAAGGAACATTTAGGGAAGATCTCTGTCTTTAAAAAAATTCTATAATTACTTTATTACTTTACTGTTTAAAGCTTCTGCGAAAACTGTCATTGAAGTATTTTTTCTTCTATTTTCATAATTTAACAACTTTAAGTTGTCTGTTCCTCTTAAAATCCCTCTTGCATCCCAATTTGAGAATTACTCTTATCAAAGTTCGATTAGTTCAGCAGTATAGGTCAGCGTGGATACAAAGCTCAGGTTAAGACACCACCGAATGTGTCCATTGACCTGGTAGACGTCTACTCTTATCTTAAACGAGCGTGGTTACGAGGGCATTTGGACAACTTAAAGCTTATCGTTGGTTTCGGATGTGACCAATAATGAAGTAACTCTGGAAGAAGAGCACAATATTCTTCAAGATCATAAATAAAATGCACCCGAAATGGCTTTCGGTTATACCATAAAGAAAAATAGACTTCAGGATCTCTAAACAGGATCCTAGATTTTATAAACTCTCTCAACCTTACTCTCATAGGTTTTATTCGTGGCAAGATGGAGCGAGATATCTTACATCTAGAGAGTAATATATTTTAAAAACATTGCAACTACTTATCGCAAAACAAGGATGTTTCAAGAGAACTGTTGGTTTTAATAAATGAAACTTTCTTTGAAGCCATTATCTTTGATTTAATGAATGTTGTCAAGGTAGTTTTTATATTAAACTGTTTCTTTCCTTGACAATACAACGAGCATGATGATAATATATCGAAGCGTCACATGATATGTAATTTGCAAAGTTGGAGGAGAGAGTCAGAAGGTGGAGGAGGGAGGTGAGAAAGCGCAAAATACAAAACGATAGGATGAGAGATAGGGAATGGTGGTAGAAACGGCGAGAAATTAAGAGAGATAGAGCCAGATAAGAAAGAATGTCTGCGATTAGCACGCCAACGCGAACAGAGTTGCGGGTTCTGCTAGTATTATAAATTGGATCTAAATTTTGTTTACATATTATCATTATATATTAATGGCCCATTCTACTGTATATGACTTCTACTTCTGCGCTTTACATTTTGAGTAATACACCGGTCACTCTAGTGTTCAGAACTTTAGCGTTACAGAAATAATTGTAAATGATAAAGGGCAGGCAACAGGGGATTTCAGCTTGCACACTGCAACCTATAAGGATTTATTTTGGTTCGCACCTCCAGGAGGAAGTGATGACGTGAGGAAACTGTAGGAGACCGTAAAGTAGGACGCTGACAAGTCTGAGACACGCCGAAGTCCTTAACAAAGGCTGGTATTTCTACCTGCGCCAAGTCCCGCTGTGCGGCCAGCAACAGTGTACTTCCGGTGTCGAAGAGCGTCTCCTCACGCGAGGACAGTGACCACAAAACACCACCCAGCGCCGAGAACAGCATTTCCAATAGGCAAGCATACGCACCATATGTGCGGCACCGCTATACTCCACGAACCTAAAAATACACCTGAAAGAAATCATGCTGATAAAATAAGCACTCAAGCATTTGCCTAGGTAACAACGGAAATACCAAATTTGGAGTGCGGGACTGACGGTGATCGAACCCACGACTTACCGATTGCGAATAACACGCATTACCACCTCCCTGATGTTACAGAAATAAGTTGACATTGTAAACTTGTTACGATAAAGTATAAAGTAGGGTTGTAACAGGAATTAGCATTGAGGTGCATAATTAAATAATATCTGCATTAAATATTAAAAGCATCTTGTTTGTTACAAAGGAATCGCTGAGGAAATGTATATCTTAATTTTTAATTCATAATGTTTATTTCTGTTTATCTGTTTCCTCAATTCCATAGCTTAATTTCTTCTTATAGTCTTCATAGCGTTCTTTAGCAGTACCTATTGGTATCCATTTGCCTCTGGAAAGCGCTGCCACAAGATAGCGCTAAAGAGCTTCTAACATACTACTCCACTTAATTCTTTTAAAACTATAAGTTACCTTAAAATGAACTTACTGAAGTTGAGTTACTTAATCCCACTTTCATATGGGTAAGAAATGTTTATAATTAGTCCGCACAATAGTTTCAAAGTCTCGGGAACCTTCAAAGCAAGGGAATCTATTACATTATGTGAATAGGTGCATATAACCTTGCCGAAGACAGAGACTTAAGGAGTTCTCTTCAACTTTCCCGGAAATAATTACTGTCAACAATCTTGTCAAACTACAAAATACAATACAACGGCGAGGGTGACTTAGAAAAGGATAACCTCTAATTGGCTAAACGCAGTGCAAAACTGTATTAATACGATTACATTATGGCAACGATGATTTTATATTCGTATTTTTACAGCCGAAGAAAGGAAGTTAAAGTAAAACAGAAATTAAGACGTTTAAATAATTTGGCACATATGAGGTGAAATTCTCATTTACTGTTAAATGCAATTGACGAGAATTCAAAATTCGAACATGTAATACTCTGAATGATAATGCATGTAGAGGTGTTCGGTATCTACAAATATAGTACTGTAAATTATGACTACGACATAACTAAAATAAGCGAAGCCTAAGGCCGTATAATGAGGAATGGAGGTATGAAGAGTTTTATACAGAAAAGTAAATAAGTAGAAAACATTCATTTACATGTGTCCACGAAACTTACACACGTAACTGCGTTATGCCAGTGTTTGCACAAATTGAACACATGCATCCTGAAGGACTTCCAATTTGTTCCTTTTTACAGAATTTGATTACAAAGAAGAATGTTACGTGGTAAAAAACGTGGCACATCAACTGTTTATTATGCCCTCTTTAGAGTTAAGAAGTTGCTCCAGTGCTCGTATGTATTGTTACTTTGTGGCTTCGTAGAATTAAGAATTCAATTTGCAGAAATTCCAAACTGTTCTTTATTTGCGTAGAAATGCACTTTGTACACCAGCAGAATTACGTAACACACACGTAAATGTGTAGTGTTAAACGCCTGCTTTCACTACATACGGCACCGTAGGCAATGACTCTGATGATATATGAGATAAAGATGGAGCACCGGTGGAATGAGATGGCGAGGGAAACCGGAGATCCCGGAGAAAACCCGCCTCAGCGCCTTGTTGTCCACCACAAATCTCACTGCGGTTGCCTGGGATCGAACCCGGGTCGCCTTGGTGAGAGCCAAGCGGTCTAACCACTGAGCCACGGCGTGGCCAACACTCACGTACGCGGTCTGTCTGCCACAGGTCCACACTGCAACTCTTTTCTCGGCCCTACCGTACTGAGCTGTCTAGTCCAGTCCATCACTTTAATACAATCATTCGCTGTATCACGAAGGTTGGCGAAACTTCCCGAAGCTTCGTCCTTTCGAGGTGGGAGGCGAAGGGGAAAGAACGGTCCAGTAACTTCCCTGGTTTCTTCTCTCCCCACCCCGTCTCTCCTCGGCACGTCATTAGCGCTGCGCATGAGCGTAGGCGTGGCTTTAACGCTATCCGTCTCCTTCATTCCCCGCTCCTCCCTCTCTCACCACGTAATAGGCACCTCGCGACTGTATTAATGAAGGAATTTCAGAATTTCAGTTAAACTTATGCGATTTACCTTGCTGTTCTAGTGTAGAACCGAGCTCATACAGATATTCAAGTTTTCAGTTAGCTGAAGTTAACATGTTTGTAATAGTATTTCATCATTGTGAATTATTTTATATGTGTGCGTTTTTACCGAAGATCATAACCTGTGACCTAAGTGGATTCTCTTTTTATTCCGAAATGTACCGAGTGAGATGACATCACAGTTACGTATAAGGCTCACATTCGGGAGTCCTCTGTCCTCGAATTTTACATGATTTTCTCTGCTCGGTAAGCCAATGCCGGATGTTTAAAAATTATCGTGACCCTATGTAAGTTATATCCTACGATGAATGAAGTGGGTGAAATGTTTCTCAAAATGAGCCTGGGGTTCCAAGAGTTTAGAGTTAGCGCTTAGGTCCAGGGTAAACTTTATCCATATGACTCACCCGGCCAGGGAATTGAACTTGGGACCTCTAGAATGCGAGGTTTCTCATCTATTACGATTTCCTGTCCATTATTTACTTCTTACTTTTAGGCGTGCTTGTCTGTTTCATGGAGTAAGTGAATGCCGGCTAGATGGCACGAATGCTTGCTAAAAGGAAAGTGCCCCCTCCCCGTTGGACACTTGAGGGGTACTGGCTGAAAGCTCATTATTGTCACCCGGGCTTTGGAACACCCTATGGAAGCAGCTGAGAGCAGAAGACAGAGGAGGTCCGTGTTAGGCACGCCTCCCCCTCGTCCGTCTTATAGTGCTGACAGGGATGGCTGGGGGAAAGAAACATGATTGTGCGGTCTGTTTCTCTTCCACCTGTTCTGGAAATTACGGGATCTTTCGTCTACTGGAATCTTCGCCTGGGAACAAGAAAAGCCGAGAAGACGGCGAGATGCCTATAAAAAGGGCTGCAGCTAGTCGGAAGTTTAGTGTGAGTGAGGACAGTTCTTGGTGTAAGAAGGCAGTGTTAGTGCTTGACGTGCTAGTGAAGTAGCGCCGTGCAACGGAAGAATTTGTGTAATTGTGTACGTGCATCGGAACGGTAACGGACGAACTGGTGAATCGTAATTGTGTGCATTACGTAATTTTGTGTAATTGGCAAGTATTTAACTGTAAGTCGGTGGAAATAAAGAACATTTTTGAGTGGTGAAATTGGACTTTTCATTTCACGAACCCACAAAGTCACACTGGTGTCAGGAAGCGGGAAGATAACATCACCGAACATTACAACCATGGACGCGGCATTGGAAAATTTTTTGGAGAAGATGATGGAAATGATGGCCGAATTAACAGAGAAGACGGAAGCGGCAAATAACAGCCTGGCCGCGAAGCTGGAGACTATGAATGACAACCTGGCCGCGGAACTGAAACAAATGAAGACGGCCAACGACAACATCACCGGGAAGATGGAAGAAATGAAGGCCGAATTAACAACGAAAATAGAAGCGGCAAATAACAACCTGGCCGCAAAGCTGGAAGAAATGAAGACGGCTAACGATAACCTCACGGAGAAGACGGAAGAAATGAAGGTGGCGAACGAGGTCCTCGCCGCCAAGTTTGAGGAACGGTTGGCCGGCGTGAGGGATGACGTCACGAATCTGGGCAAGCGGATGGGTCAAGTAGACGACAGCCTTAATGATTTAGAGGAAAAGGCCGACAACATCGCAAGACCCCTCACCCGCCTGACGGAGGAACACCGGCACGACTTCACCTCGGAACATCGTAGAGGGAAGAGCCACGGTAACGTAGACGCCATGTCCCGAAGACCCTGTCCAGTAGAGTGCGGTCAGTGCACAAGAGTGGAAGAGAAGAAGTGTGCCGCAGCAGTCCGAGTAGTTGTGGCAGTGCCTGCGGACGGCTGGGATAGCGCAGGCCTGAGGAGGGAGCAGCTGGCGGACGCAGACTTTGGGCCACTCTTGAGGGAAGTGGAGGCAGCGCGAGACCAACCTGGGAGGACATCGCACCGAGGAGCGCCACCTACAGGTCGTACTGGGCCCAATGGGACTCGTTGAAGACCAGAGAGGGCGTGCTGTTCCGGGTATGGGAGTCACCCGATGGGAAGGCGCAGAGAGAACAGTTGGTACTCCCCAGGAGTAAGGTCCCGGAAGTCTTGGAGGAAGTGCACGCCGGTACTTCAGGAGGACACCTGGGAGCGAACCGTATGATTCACAAACTACGGCAGCGCTGCTTCTGGCTCAGACTCCGGGCAGATGCCGGTGGTACGCCTGGACCGCCTGGCACGCTACGATGGTGCTGTTCGGGGCGAACAGCTTTGAGGAGGGAGCAGTGTCACCCGGGCTTTGGAACACCCTATGGAAGCAGCTGAGAGCGGAAGACAGGGGAGGTCCGTGTTAGCCACGCCTCTCCCTCGTCCGTCTTATAGTGGTGACAGGGATGGCTGGGGGAAAGAAACATGATTGTGCGGTCTGTTTCTCTTCCACCTGTTCTGGAAATTACGGGATCTTTCGTCTACTGGAATCTTCGCCTGGGAACAAGGAAAGCCGAGAAGACGGCGAGATGCCTATAAAAAGGGCTGCAGCTAGTCGGAAGTTTAGTGTGAGTGAGGACAGTTCTTGGTGTAAGAAGGCAGTGTTAGTGCTTGACGTGCTAGTGAAGTAGCGCCGTGCAACGGAAGAAATTGTGTAATTGTGTACGTGCATTGGAACGGTAACGGACGAACTGGTGAATCGTAATTGTGTGCATTACGTAATTTTGTGTAATTGGCAAGTATTTAACTGTAAGTCGGTGGGAATAAAGAACATTTTTGAGTGGTGAAATTGGACTTTTCATTTCACGAACCCACAAAGTCACATTATCTTCTGTAGGCGGCTCCAGCAGAGACTGGTCTTCGAGTCTGGAGCTGGTAAGAACTTCCGCGTATTTCTCTGGCCTACGCCTGTGATTTCCTTTGGTTGGATTTAATTTGTTTACGGTACGGAAGGGATTCTTTACTGCGACCAATCTTGATTTATTGTACCTATGCCCCATGTGAGGTAACTCCGGAAGAAAGGATGAGGCGAGAGGAGGCAAAGGGCACACGTCTCAAGGAGCTACGACAATATATTGAGCAGGCCCCCTACACTTTACGAATTGGAAACTCCCCGGCCGGCAGCTCAACCAGCAGTTCATCTGACTATTTCAATGTCCGGCAGCAAACTAGATGAACTTAAAGCATAGAACATATGGAGACATTACTGGATAGCAGGCTGTTGTGTGTTAATATGCTGTACTGTTGTAAACATTGATAATTAGTACCAAACATGACCAGTAATTTGCTTGCAAAATGGTGCAGCTTGGGAAAAGTGTGCATAAACCCAAACTATGCTTTCCTGAACTGCGCGACGTTTTTTTGTTTTTGTTTGTTGTAATTTTACATCCTCCAACGTTAGGTCATATCGGACGGTGAATGGAATGGGTGAAATGGTGCTCAAATAATCCCAGGGTCCATAGAGTTTAGAGTTACCCGACATTCGTCTTTTAAGATAAGGGAAAACCCCGGAAAGCCCTCATCCAGGTAGCTCACCCTGACCGAGATTCGAACTCGGAACCTCTTGAACATGAGGCAGACGCTATCACCCCGCTACCGATGCGGGCAACTGCGCGAAGTTGTGTTGATTAAGGTTCATAGGCACCAGCACGAGCTGGATTGATGTTCCTGTTTAAAATAAAGTTCGTAATGAATCTCATATTAGTAAGACATATCGAAACACCGTAACCACCACTGCACTGATAGACTGCCACGCAATTATAAACAGATTCATCCGATTTAGCTGACTGTGTTTACCTGTTTCGGGAAAGAAGTTTGGAAAAGAGGGAGGGTAAATTCACACTTCTAATGCCTTTCTTCCCGGTCCTGGTATAATCGTTAGTCCGTATTGCTGTACCCACTAAGTAGCTGAATTTGGTTCGTCCTTAGCGAGAATCATGTCATTGGTAGGGCGAAGGTTAGCGTGAAATTTGGGTGGTGAGTTTCCAGTGTGCAGATAGAAACCAGAATGTCTCATCGATGTCACTGCGTCGTTAATGTAGAGCATATTAAATAAAAGTGATAGGAAGTGAAGCTTGAGGAACGCTAGCCTTAACAAGACAGCAGGAAGCAGATTGACTTCTGCGCAATATATACTGCTGACGTTCGCAATTGTGGATTTGAAAGCTGTTAGACATATTATTTGATAAGTCTGTGCAGGAAAATTTCACGATAGAATGTATCAATTGAACTGCTCAAGTCTAGTAATCCAATCGAGTTTGTTCATCAAAGATTGCATGCTGGTCCTGTTACCGTAAGAAACGTAATGTACCAATATATCCTGATCTGAAAGAGACTGGTGGTCGGCAGTCAGTACTTAGGTCTATCAACTTCCAGCGTAGCATAGGTTACAACTCATAAGCTAATGCCAGCAGGATGCTATTTGATCTGAAACACCGTGGGGAATCGGGAGGTTTGGTTAATGAAAAAGCTAGCTTATACTATAATAGTACGGGTACTCATATTGCTAACCATTTCCTATTTCTGAGTTGTCTGTAATTGTGTTATAATTATTGATGCAATTAGTTTTAATTGTGTGTATTGTAATTATCTTATAGTTGTTAACATAATCATTTATAATTGTGTGTAGTGTAATTATTTTGATTAACATAATTATTCTGTTTGAATATTAATGATACAGTGGAACAGAATATCCAGTGACCTTAGGTCTGACACCATTAAATTATAGCATTTGAATATAAGAGAGAAAGATCCAAATTTATTTTTTGAAAACGAAGATTCAGTAACTAGTAGCAGAACTAACAACATATGAATAACTGAGCTAGGTATGTGTTCATGGACGCAAATGGACAGAATTTATGGTTTCACATAGAAGTAGCCGAATATATTGTAATTGGTGTCCCATATCACTCTGCTTACAAAGACAAAGTAAGGCATGTACTGAGATTTATTAAACTTTATTTAAGCTCGACTACTCTAAAATAGTAATTTAAATATAAACCTTAATATACCACGTGTTTGAAACGGACTAAAAGATATTTAAATATATTTAATTTCGGATACAATGCATATCCTTGTACGTTATATATATTCATTACATATTTCAATATGTAACTGGGTTTGAATGATTTTGCGAGGCTAATGAACCAAGAATACTTGTGCCTACAAGTCAATTACTGAAGTGCGAACTTTGGACACGCAGATACACAGAATTACCACCTGCAAAAATGTATCTGAGATTTGGAAAAGGACTAAAAGTAAAATCGGCATGCTGGTTGGAAGTGGGGCGGGATATAAGACAATGTCAGGAATCCTTTCCTGGAATACTAAGATAGGCAACACTGCACGGACTGAAATGTGGTTGATAATGGCTTTCTACTATTATTTCCTGAGTATAGATTTTCTTAATTTATTTGCATTCAGAGGGTGGCTCAGAGCAGAGCGATACAAACTGCGTAGATTTAATGCTGTGTGGACCGAGGTAGCTGATCAGTTGGATCTCACTTGCTAACTTTCGCGTGCGTGTGCACGCAGTTTCTTTAAAAAATGTTACAACAAACGTAACTAAACATGAATGCATAAATTAAAACAAAACCTCGAATTGTACCTTTCCCCTTTGTGATCGTGATTGTTTAAAAAATAAGAAAAAATAGCAAAGGAACCTCCTCTTAAAATAAATACATAAAAAAGCAAGGGAAAAAACTCATTGAAGACAACATGTAGTATATACTAACAGGCGTTGCTCATTTCTTACCGTGCAAAAAACATAGCGTAGTAAATTATGCGGTATTTTTATTGGGAAACTGTTAGAAAAGTACATACATAGTATTAAACTACCAATTATCGAATTATAAGTATTTGTACCCCTAACATTTACGTGCACTAAAAGCAAGTAACGGAAAGCGGAAGAGAGAGAATGGGGAATACGTGGACAACTAGTGGTAAATGAAGAGAGAGAGAGAGAGAGAGAGAGAGAGAGAGAGAGAGAGAGAGAGAGAGAGAGAGAGAGAGAGAGAGAGAGAGAGAGAGAGAGAGAGAGAGAGAGAGAGTGAGAGAGAGGTTACGGATGAAAAGTACGCTGCAATCATACCATACAAAGTTAAGTTTTTTAGATTATCTTACTGCATATTCTTGAATGAACATTTTTAATGAGAAACATCCATACAAGCATAGTTGATGAAAACTTATCTTACGGAGATATTTTGAAAATAGTTCGGGCATGTGGTACTTATAAATATACTCATACCAGCTTGAAATGAAGATTCGACGAGAAACAATTGTGGAATTTTTCATCTCCATTGTCTCAAAGGAATCATGAATCTTTGAGACTATGGAACAAAACGTTCACAATTAAATTACAAATGTTATTCCCATAAATATCTAGGGAGATTTTCAATTTAATAAAGTCGATACGCATTTTTTTGTTTGTAATTTACGTCTTCCAAAGTTAAGTTATATCGGACGATGAATGGAAGGGGTGAAATGATGCTCAAATGAGCCCAGGGTCCATAATTCTTAGATATACCCGACATTCGTCTTTCAGGATAAGAGTAAACCCCGGGAAAACCTTATCCAGGTAACTCACCCTGACCGAGATTCGAACTCGGGACCTCTTGAAGGTGAGGCAGATACGCTTCCACCACGCTACCAAGGCGGCCATCGATACGCATGCCTGATGTAATTAACTGTTAAGTTTACACTATTGTAAGCTGTTAAACGGATTTTCACATATGGATTAGCATAAATGCTTAAAAATAATCCTGATTTGTGATTAATAATCCATTTTATGACATCGAATCGGGAGCAAGGGTGTTCTTTTTTAATTTTATATCCTCCAACGTTAAAGTAATATTGGACGGTGAATGAAATGGGTGAAATGCTGCTAAAATGTGTCCAGGGTCCATGGAGCTTACAGATACCCGACATTTGTCTTTTAGGGTACTTGAACGTGCAAGGATATATCGCAAGAATACTTCGGTTAAACGTTTCGTTTGTTAGGCACAGCGTGTGAATAAGATCTGAAGATCTGAAGTGTTTATAGCAAATAATGCATATCATTTAAAAGAATAACGTTAAAGCGTTATAATATAATATCAACATTATTACTAGTAAAGTGTTATGCATAGGGAAAGTACGAAAATAAACACACCAAGTAGTCATTCTTCTATTATGCCCAGCCAAATGCCCACTGGATGTCAACATCCTGTAGTGTGAATTTATATACAGCAGGTCCATGACCTATAATGAAAGATTGGATTATTTAAGAATATGCCGCACTAAATTACAGTCATTAACAGCAAATAAAATTAATTAATGATTTATTTACGCAGATGCGCGAAACATTTTAGAGATACTAAAGAAACTTTCCGAAACTTGTGTATTATTTATATACATTAAGTAGTACTAGATTAAAAATGTTATATCTCTGAAACATCTTAGCACATTGTTTTATTCATAGGTAACTAAGTGCAATAAATACATTTGCGTTCAACAGAAACTCAGAGAGTTAATAATGAAAATTACACACGTTTTTCATTACTTCTGCTGAAAATGCAACCTTGTATATTTAAATTTCACTTGTACCTAAATAGTTATTTGGTTTAAATTAAGAAATAACAAAGAATAAGAAAAATATGTAGAATTTTGGATGTGTGAGCCTAAATACACCGGCGGTTTTAATGTCAGCTGTAAATAACTCCACTTCTTATATATCTATGGATTGGTTTAATGGCACTGCAGTTTTAAAAGGGCTCTAAGTATTCGCTCTTTGTAACGGAATAAAGTGATGAATAACAATTGCTGTATTGTGACTATGTAAACCCCCCACAGGCTTACAAGGCGCTTACCCACTGTAATTACACAATTTATACTTAAACAAGGGAAAACTCAACTAACTAAACCCTAATTGTTTTCTCGCATTCCTTTATTTTCTTATGTTGTGGGATGCA
>CM060948.1:166045420-166197920 GCA_030765055.1 Mantis religiosa | reverse complement strand
ACCAGTTGGTTAGCTTATATTGGGTAATTGCAGTGAAGATTTAGCACATTGGAATTAAATCGTTAGATATCCTATAGTGCATTTTAAGAGTATTACTATAAAGAAAAAGTTTTAATTAGCATTAGCTGTTAAAAATGTAAAAATACATATTTTCATCATGTGTTCTGACAATAGCTTTATTAAGCGTGCTTTTCTAATATATTGACAATAGAATATTGCTAACAGTAAACTGCCCAACCACACGTAGACGGTTAATTGTGGTACTATGTGTACCTACACTTTGAGCTTCAATAGCTATATTTTCTAACAGATTAGTTAGTGTGTAATTTTAAATATACTGCACTTTGGAGCAAAACATGTACATAAATATGTGGGCAAAACTACCAATTTAGCATTATGGCATTCCTTCTGCCATTTACTCAAATTTAGTAATACTTCAAGAGGAAATTGCTATATGTTTGTGAATAACTTGGGCTGCAAATATTTTTGACATCAAACTTTGGGATACCTGGAGTAACCAAGATATGAATATGAGCACTTGTATTTTGGGGCATGCGGTAGCATTACTTGCCTTGTGACAAGTTGAATGTGGTCTAAACAAACAATTTGAAGTAGAAGCAAAGCTGGGCAGTAAAGTAATTGGGAGTGGTTTATTGTAACGTTGGCATTGAGCAGTGGCTTGCAGGTTAGCGTGTGATAGCCTGGTAATCCGTTTACCCCAAACCAAGTATATCACACGTCACAGTGAAATTCCGCAGAGAATAGCGGTTTTTGCCAGTTACGTACGTGCAGAAATGGAGTTGTACAGCAAACTACAAATACAGCGCATGCCTTCTCGTCTCTCATTTTAACCGTCACTAGTATTGGTTTGCGTCAAAGTAGACATCCATACTTTAATTTACGAAGAGGAAATGGCTGCATAAGAAAAGCGAGTTAATGGGATTTTGACAAAAATGAAGCGGCTATTTTAATATTAATCATTCTCATTTTTTAAATGGGATGTTAAAATTCAGGCTTCTAGTGGGGTCTGATTTTATTTTAACAGCAGCAGCAGTACCACCATATATCTGATATTAATTTCACGTCGCATTTGCTAGCACCTGGAAAGGTGGTTCAGCTGACGGAATGCAGGAATACCTACCCTCAGCGCATAAAGCATTTGTACACTACTACAGGCTTAAGGAAAATGTATATACTGAAGAATGTTTATATAAGCATATTCTGGAATTCATTGAATCAAAATACTGCATATTCAACATAAACATTTGCACATAAAATATCACTTCTATAAAAACTTACTTAAAACCTTAATTTTATTGTAAACTACAAATAGTAATCCTACACTCTCAAGAACATTATACCGGATGACTCCGTGATGATGTTAGAAACTTTCAGGTTGGATTAAGTTGGAGAAATCCGGTAATCTGACACAAGGAAACTTGGTCCGGAAATGTCTCCTTCACGAGTTATAGGTGAAAGTTGTTCTCATAGGTAGGCAGATGGAGAATCTCCGCGCTACAGTTGTAAGGGGCCACCAAAACAGTTTTTCAGTGAATTTATGGGTGGGTATAGTCAATGAGGATATAATGGGCCCGATTAACTAGAGCAGTGCACTCTGTTTTTGAGAGACATACTTCCCGGGTTGTTGGAACACATCCCTCTTGCGGTATGTCAGCGTATACGGTTTCAACAAGACGGAGTCCCAGCTCACGTTTCACGAGAGAATGCTCGAGAAAACCTTAACCGAACGTTCCCTGAAAAGTGGATAGGAAGAGGTGGTCCAGCTACATGGCCTGCCGTTCGCCTGATTTGACTCCACTTAATATTTTCCTGTGAGGTATTGTAAAAGTTCTTGTGTATGAGACACCGAACAGGACCTACTAGCACAAATTCTCGGGGGTTCGACCAAGTACGACAGAAGATAGTACGACGTTGTCATGCCTGTATCAATGCTGAAGGACGCCATTTTTAACACCTCTTGTAGTATTATGACTTTGTAAATGCAAATACACAGAAGTAAAATACAGATATTCCTCGATTTTAATAATTTTACGCTCACAGATATCCCAAAATAACTCTTGCCTGTATTCGTGCTAAGGAGACGTTTGCGGACCAAGGTTCCTTATATAAGATTAATGCATACGTACTCCTGAATCTTCCCTGAACGTTTCTAACACCATCACGAAATCATCCTGTACAGCACTGAAAAATTTGGTATTCATTACTTAGTAGTTTACATTTTAACTTTAATTATAGTGTTTAGATTTATATGGATAAGATATGGAAAAGTACTTCAGTTTGTGTTTTTCATACTTGGTTTCATTCTTCTCAAAGAGCAGTTTTCAACGTTCCTTTGTTGGAAATTGCGCTTTTTATTACGCATTTCTGCAGGATACCCCACACTTATTCGACAAGTTTAATATCTGGAAATTTGTATGGAGCTGTTTTGGAACATCGTGTAATATCCACATTCGCGTATTAAACACTGTAAGCTTTGGTTCGTTATCTAAATAAACATGCTGTTTTCTTCACTCTGCTGTACAACTCTTGCTTAAAAATGTCCATGTACTTCGTATGATCCGTTATTCCTTCAATAATATGTATATCACCACATCGAATGTGTTAATGAAGCCCCAGACAAGTACGGATTCTCCGCCATGCGTTACTGTGGAAATAGGATTTTTTTGGCTCTCGTTCCGTATTTCTTTACTCCATTCTTTGTGACTGCGGTTCGAGCCAAAAACTTTGAATGGGCTCTCTCTAAAATTTTTTTTCCTAGAAGTCTACACCCTTATCATGGTACTTACAAGGGAGTCCTAGACATTATTTTCCTCTTCTGGGCTGACAGAATTTCTTATGTGGTACTCTGCCAATGTAGTATTTGTTATTGTGCTTGCCGAAACATTCCTTATTGTCCTCTGCAACTCGGCAAAGTCTGGAAAGCAGTTAATCCTAGATCTTTTACTTCTTTCTTATTTTTTATGCAGCAAAGAATGCATACTGCTCTAATTTCTAGCCGTGAGGATTTTAGGTACTGTCACTTCTTGAAGTATTTAGGAGGATTTTTTGTTTTCTGTTTGTCAATGAATGAATATAAATTTTGTACATGTTCTCGGCGACTATATTTATCTCCAAGTTTCTTGGGAATTGCACCAAAAATTTCGCTTTTTATTCACGTAACCTCAACACGTTGTTTAGTTTCTTTTGTCACCATCCCCTCTTTTTCTCTCTTTTATTTGTTATTCCCCTTCATGTGTTCTTCTGATTACTTCTGGTTCACTGTCCTCTGACGTCTTCTCTAGTAATGCCATTCCCATCTAAATCTGCTGATTTCGAGTTTCTCGATCCATCAATTCTTGTATCAGTGTAATGTCATGGGCTTCTACATTCGTCGTAAACTTAGTTTGCTTGGTTCAATGCACGTAAGTTATCTTCGACATTGTCTTTTTCTGCCAAATTTTATTCATCCATAGTATAAAATTTCGGATATATGCCAATATTACTTTTCTATGGGTGTTTCTTTTTTGTTCTAATAACCTCTTAATGATTTTATTTGCTTGATAAGTTTCTGTTAATAGTGATGTCAGTGCTTTAGTTTCTTCGCCTGATTTGTTGATTTGCAAGCTAAATTATGTATTTGTGAACTTGAATGATACTTCCCTTCTCCCAGTCCTTCCCTCAAAACGGAAAAGCATCATATTTTTCATATCTGTGCAGCTCCACTCCTAGTCTTCCTTCTAAGGGATATTGCACTTTGCGTCTCACATACACTCCTGCATTCTCTTAATTTCTTGAAATAACTAGGCTGTATCTTCTGTTTTATCTTCTAAGTGCTTCTCTACTCTCTTTATTGACAAGATGTCTCCTAGAATTTCTTCTATTTGTTGCTTACTTTGTCTTCTTTATTAAATTTGTCTATCCCAATACTTGGTTCTAACATAATTTTAAGCTCCTTTAATTCTCTCAGTGCTCTATCTGTTTCTTCTTTTGTGGTCATGCTCTTTTTACCATTTGGCTCTCAATTACGGGAGCAACCTCAGTTTACGTTTGGAAGCTACTGCTGCTCGATCAGTACACGAACTGTCAATAATGGTTACTTGTTAGGCGTGAACTTGCTCAGCATCTGGGATCTCGAAGAGGGTCGTGAAATAATTGTGCAGTCTATAATTATTAGCTTTCTCCATCCGGCAGTAATTTCTTTCCTTCTTCGGCCCACATTGATTTTTCTCCTCAATCTGTTTTAGATGTGAGCCTTGTATGTGCAGAACACTTACTGTGAGAAAGAAAATTCAGACTATCCAAAAAGTGGAGGTATCAGGAAATATAACCAATTTTTAATACAGTTTTCTTTTTTGTACAAACAATTTAAAGCATCATCCAGCATTTCCGGAGAAAACTATTGTTTTGAAAATTTTTCCACTGGTGGAATAAGTAAATTAATTAAACATATCATTTTACATCCTGATAAAGTTTCATAAGCAATTATTACAAAAGACATATATTTAAATTTAGTTTATGTACAAATACTTTCTGCACCAGTTGTACTTTGTTTCCTCAATTTTTTTATACGAGCGCTCTTTTGGTCCAGTGCTGATTATTTGGTCGCGGAGGGAGTGAGAAAACAGGCCGACCATGTGTTGTTATCTGCAATACTTGGAAAAAGGATTTGCATCTACACTAACCAGCTCGCAACTGTAAATTTTTTAGTTTTAATCCTCCCTTCGCGATTTATTTGGAATGAAAAGTAAGAAATATTTCTTTTTCAAGGGAAGATTACTAGAAACAGACTGATACTTTACCATAATAGGAGATAGTGAAGGGTCTTACCTATTCAGACGTTCTGCAAGTGTATCGAGGTTGGGTTAAGCTTAGAGCCCACTTCGCCCAGGGTATCCTATACGTACAGTCCAGTCCATTCTAAAGCAATAATTTCGTGACAGTTTAGAAACATTGTAGAGCCTCGCAGTCCAACGATTCCTCAGTGCTGTCCAACTGCTTGGACTTTGAAAACTAAGTTTTGCCAGATACCCTCGGAAAACATTTATTTGTTTGAATTTCTTACTAGTGCCAGAATATTCGAATGTAGACGACAAATGAACCGGTTACTGCAGAAAAATCAGGTCTATATTTCCTAACTTAACACTAAAGAACACAAAACTGAATAAAATCATCCCTACTTGCAATGAACAGAAAACTGCAGTCGTTGCCATACCCAAGTAATCATGCAGATAAGTTTCCTTTCTGTGGCAAACGATCTATTGACCTACTTCAAGACAAGAATGATCACAAAGAAAAGTGTACATTTAGAAGAAGTTATCTTTTTTCTCTGTCTTCAAAATACGTACTAGATGATCTATAATTATATACCACACAGCACCTGAACTATGCTTGAAGTTCTGGATGGGAAATTTAGTTCTAAGTGTAAATAGTTTTTGGTGTTTGGAGATTTATACATTTTCAGTTTTTAAGGAGGAAATAATTATAATGACCTCTAGTTTGGTATTATCTATATACCATCTAAATTATAAGTTGCGAAACCTATAGAAATTAAAAGTGTGCAAAGACACACGCATCCTTGCTTCTGCAGTAAAACTAGCAAACATTTGAAAAGTAAATTATGGAGAGAAATGTGAGAACACTTAATATTTCTCTTGGGTCTTAGCTTCACAGGAAACACAAGCACACAACAAAATCGTTTCTTACATTCTGTGCGGTGTCAAATAGCTGGAGGACCGTCCCGTTCACTGATAATCCGTTTATATTTTGATCCCTTTGTCGTCAACCCCCAACGTTACGCAAAATTTTGAAGCAGCATGTGGTCTAGCCTCAGTCGCAAGAGTCTTACGTTAGGGTATACGTGAGTGTATATATGAGTAAGGATGACATCCGAATCGAAGTTCAAGAATTGTTTAATAACTGCTTCTTTTTTATAATATTCACGTAAGTCGCAAAGTTGCCAACCAATGTATACTAAACTATATTAAACTAGGGAGTTGCGTATGTGAAACGTATACACGATAACACGTAATTCATTATTTACGTAGAGAAAATACACTCCCTCCAGCCAGGTCTTCTTCCTCGACGACCAGCTAAGCTATGTGTGAGATTTCTCTCATGAAAATGTGTTATTGCCACACCAGAATTCCTCTAAACATCTGGTCTTTTGTTACTTTTGTTTCGATGACCAGCTTCTATGAAAAGTCCTCGCCTCTTTCATAAACACCAACCATCTGGACCGCCCGCGAATCCAGCTTCCCCATAGTTACCTGCACAACCGACGTCCTGTTTCACAATTAACGAACATTTCAAATGTTCATTTCTAATATATTATGATTCTTAATTAATTTAATCCATAACTTTGGAATTAACTTTCAGCTAATTTAATTGGAATTTTGAGCAACCTTTTTGAAAAAATGGTGCTTTTAAAATAATTTTGCATAAAAAATTAGAGCATGTAAAATGTATTAACATTCAAATTCATTGTTCACCCTTTATGGGTAGGAGAAGTCCAACATCAATGGGAGAGTGGCCTATGCCTCGCGTCCGCTCACGCTTTCGCACACGCATAGATGTTTCTTAGTGTCTCAATTCGCCAATTAGAAGAAACTTAATATTAGAGTTTATAGCAAATGCTTTATGTTTTCACACGATTATAGAAAATCAAGTTGCATTCAATTATTACATATATACATAGATTTGTAGGTTTCTCTGATAACCAAACCAATATAAATAATATCGGATATATGGGCATGCACTCCTTACTAACTGATTCTATGCACTTATGAAAGTATTCATCATAGACATATGTACTAGAGACGGTATCAAAACACGAGGAAAACGTTTATCAGCTTGCTCTTATGATTGTTGGAGCACGAACTTGCACACAACAGTTTCACTACAACGTAGTATCTATAGGTAGGGAAATAGTCCAACAGGAAACAATACATTGATACATCAAACTTTTAACTGTGACAGAGAGGTCAATATTCTGTTAATGTAAACCAGGAACTTAATATCAACTTGTGGAGGATACTGTTATACTCAGATTGAGCTATGAAGTCTTGTATTAAAAAGATGTCGAAAACATAAATCCCTCACTGGCATTCTACTCCATTAGATCCCATTTTCCGGCACTAACAGTTCTAAATTGTAGCAGCTGACATAGAACTGACTTCGCTCAATGATGCACTGCCCGGGACGGAGTAATAAACTTTATTCCGCACCGAGGCCACAGGTATATGTGCGTGAAACTCCACAAAGGAGATCTAATAACCCCAAGAGCATGTAACGAAGAGAAAGTCGACGGGAATTACGTTTGACATTTTTCCCAGTGATGAGCGCCTCCAAGGGAAAACACTGACAAGACAAGACTTGTACATTTTTGCAATTTATCTTATTCAATACATCTTAAACACCCACATGTGCAAGAAATTATATGCTATTAGTGAATCATTTCAATTTGTAAATAATTTTACGTATATCTAGGGTATATAGCAGTAAAGTCTGAGACAATCCCATTTTTATTTTTAATCTGTATTCACTAAAAACAGAAAGAAATATCCCAGCTTGATTGGTATCATCAACATGGCAATAAACCTTGTTAATGAAAAACAGACAAAACAAAACTTAAAAGAAAAACGAAAAAGAAGGAAACTAAAATGCATGAAAAATGCTCACTCCTACTCATTTGCGTTGTAGGGAGTTATTAAATATAAAATCCGCCGAGGCTTCAAACCCATAATGACGCGGTTTATACTTTCAGTTATTGCAGCATAATATTTATTCAGTTATTATGGGTCTTTCTATGGGTCTTGAGAGCTGTGGTAAATTTACATTCATATATTTATTTCAATTCAAGTGTTTTAATGCAAGTAATATCGGACGATGAGTGAAATGGTTGAAATAATGTGCAAATCAGCCTAGGGTTAATAGAACCCGACATTCATATTTCAGGATAAGGGAAAACCACACAAAAGTCATATCAAGATAACTCACCCTGTTCGAAATTTATACTCAGGATCTCTTGAATGTGAGGCAGACACGCTTCCAACACATTACAGAGGCAGGCATTTACGCTTCTTAGAACACCTGTCATTCTGTTGATATTGTGTGTGTGTGTGTGTGTGTGTGTGTGTGTGTGTGTGTGTGTGTGTGTGTGTGTGTGTGAAGTGTTTAACGCCCGCTTTTAGTACATACGTCACCGTAGGCGGTGACACTGATGATACATGAGATGAAGATGGAGCACCGGTGGAATGAGATGGCGGGGGAAACCGGAGGTCCCGGAGAAAACCCGCCCCAACGCCGTGCTGTCCACCACAATTCTCACGTTGCGTTCGTCTGGGATCGAACCCGGACCGCCTTGGTGAGAGCCAAGTGGTCTAACCATGGAGCCACGGCGTGGCCTGATATATTGTACTATTGTTAATGAAGTGTTCATCAGTTTTAACGCTGAATGCATGCTATCGTTTATATTTGTTTACTGTAGTTTTATCAAAGCACATCGTACTGTCAGCACGTTGGATGTTCACTTTATAAACTAAATATAGATACGAAGAAATTACTCTAAAATCTTAAGATTTATATTTTCTTTATATTTCGTAGATTTATAGAAAACACTTTTCGAGTAAGAAAATTTTCACAATTTTTCAGGCAGCTGAATTGTTTCACTGCACAAATATGGGCTTAATGTACCTATTTCTCCTTAGGAGGTCCCTTGGCACCAAGTACTGCATCAAGTAACTCTAATATTTGCGAGTATATGTAATAATTATAACAATATATTTCTTGTATAATATAACAATTTTATTACTATTTACTTAACTTACGTACGTAAGAGACTTATAATAGTTATATAATAGTAATTTACCTAAAGATTTAGTAAGAGAAGCAGAAATTAAGCATTTAAAGGGAAATACAATATAACGACACAAACTAAACCATTTTAAGTTCCAATAAAATAAAATCAACATTAGTGCAATGGTTTGATTCAGCAAAAAAGGAAAAGATAAGTCTATATAACCATTAATTGCATACAAATATGAGATAACCACGGTTTATTTCTGCACTGAATGAAAAATAACAGAGAAAATTCAATGTAACAGTACCTTTCGTGTAAAAAGTATTCGTGAATTAATTTTTTTCCTCACTTACATCACCGACATCGGTGTTAGGGGACACGGATTCCACTATCCTGGAAAGCCGGGACGAGGGAAACCGAAGCACTGAGTCTGATCGAGGAATCTGGGTTGAGGGTCCAGCCCAATGCCTGGGATGAGAGCGAGAGAGGTGGATGATAGTATGAGGGTGAAATGAGTGACAGGATAGATGGATGATGGAGGAATTGGTGAAATGATGGAGGAAGAGGAAAACAGGCCCCAGCGTCGTGTTGTCCACCAGAAATCTCACTTTGCGACCGCCTTGGTGAGAGTTGAGAGGTCTAACCACGCGGCCACGATGCGTACCCCAAATTAATAAGGGACTAAATTAACTTGTTCTCCGTTGCTCCTCATGAACAGCTCCATTATTATTTATTCATGTGCTACTTATTGATATGATCAGCCGTTCATGTTCTCAATTATTTTCTAAGACCAATTAAATATAATTCTATCATTTTTACCTCATTTTGACGGACTAAAACTTGAATACTACACAGTTCCGCACTACATAAAGCATTATGTTGTAATCAAGACTCTGATTCAAGAAGCTGGAAAGTAAAGATCTGGAAAGAACTTAAAGCGCTTAATGAAATGCTTAAGATTAGAATGGAAGCGAAAATTAATAGCACCAAAAGTGGCAGAAAACAACTTCAAAGTATTAGTTTCGAATTGGAGTTCCAGTTAATATAGTGCCTCCTTCAAGGTACTCAAATAAAACTGAACATCTAAAATTTCTAAGACTGCTTAATAGAGGCATGCTTTTAGCGTAACTATTGACTTTTGAATATTATTTACGAAATACAATGTGACTAATGTCAGGTACCAGTAGCTTTAAAATTTTGAGATGTTGACTGTGTAAATAGGAAGAAAATAAACGTCAACGATCAAGGGAACGGATGAACACATGTAACAACTATGAATTGACTAAAGAATCCGAGGTGAAATACGACTTCATAAATTTGATAACATTTTGGCTTTATCGTAAGGTTTACTTTAACAGCAGGATAGACCATTCGAAGAGTTTATTGCTGTTTATGGCTATGTAGATTCTTTTTTGTGGTGCAGCAACAACACATGATATATGACAGTCGTAACTACTTTAAACTTTCCTTCTTTAAGCATTCTTATATATCATGTTACACTCAGTTTTATGTTTTTATTCCTTTATTTGCTATTTGTATATGTAAGTATGCATTTTTAACTTGGCATGATTTAGTAATAGCGCTTCCATGCACTAAAGAGGAGTTCTTATGCTTGCAACCCAACATTCTGTCATTGAAGAAAGGAAAAATGAATACGGATTTTTCAACTGTGTGGTACATTTTATTGGGTAAGCTAGTTCTAATCTTTGCATTAGTGATTAATATATGTTCCTGCAATTGCTTCAGTAAACCATTATAATTTAAGCAAGAGAAAAATACGCCCAAATAAACCACATGCAAATAGTTTCCCCCTCTGTGGTATTGGGATAGCATGTGTACCTTGCAAGATTCTGTGTTCAAATCTCGGTGACTTACCAGGTTAAATTTTTGGGTTTTCCTTTATCCTTAGAAGATGAATGTCGTATAAGTTAAACAAATGAACTCGGAGCTTATTTTACCCCCTTCAGTGTCAGCGTCCATTGTAATTGACATTAGCTTTTCTGCTATTTGTAATGGTTTCAATGTTTTTTCTGCTATATTCTTGCTATACTGTCCTTATCCAATTGAACATATGCATTTTATATGTTCTGATTTTTTTCTAATTTTGCGTCCTTCAACGTTAAGTCATATTGAACGATGGATGGGATGGGTGAAATGATGCTCAAATGATCCCAGGGTCCATAGAGCTTAGAGTTACCCGACATTCGTCTTTTAGGGTAAGCGAAAACCCTGGTAAAACCCTTATCGAGGTAACTCACCCTGACCTAGATTAGAACTCGGGAACTCTTGAACGTGAGGCAGGCACGCTACCACCACGCTACCGAGGCGGGCTATATGTTCTGAATTGAAGTTTTTCAAAATTTATATTGCACTTATTTTTATAAGAAAAGAAGCAAAATATATGCAACTGCAGTCAAATGATACCCTGTCAACATCCAAGCGTGACATCACACCTCTTAATTGACTTGGGCCCTATCACATCCATTACCACAGGTACATATGACTGCAGTTGCCGAGACTCAAACCCGTGATCTTGTGAATATTATTTCCACTACCTATAGCTTTATTGTTTCATAAAATATTCATAATTTAATAGTTAATTGTATAATCGTCTAAGGAGATAAAGTTTTTTTTTCAGAAAATATATTTATAATTATATCTTCGTAAACATATATGCGGTAAAAGAAGGCAATCATCTCCGTACGATGTTTCCACGAAGTTTCTCTGATGTACGAGGGTCAGAACGATATAATTTGTATTTTAAAGAACCTCATAAATAAAAATCGTAATTAATTAGGTCGGGCGAACAAAGGGATCTCAGATCAACACTTATAATTCGTCATGAAGCACTCCTGTTATTGTATTTAATGGTTTGGTGGTGGTTTGGTCTGTAGCACAATCTTGTTGGTACCAAACATGGACTTCTCCCTCTCTAAAGATATAAAAATAGTCCTAGAATTATTCACCGATGGCACTCTGCATTAACTGTTTCATTAAACATAATGAGTCCAGTTATTACTCTGGCACTTATCGCACACCACTCTTCAACTTTCAGCTCATAGTGAGGCGTTTCATGCAATAGTTCAGGTTTTTCGGAAGCCCAATATCTGCTGTTGTGAGTGTTCAGTTGTCCATCTAGGTGAAGCCAAAACTCATCAGAGAAGAACAATAGATGTGGATCAATGAAACCGCATTCTATAGACCGGAAAACCCAATTACAGTAATTCACTCGCTTACCGGGATCATTTTGTTTCAACTATTGCACCCTCGTGTAGCGATACAGCTCTAGTATTAATAGACGTATAGAATTTCTCCCAGAACACTGAAATAAACCTATTTGTTGCGCTAATTTGTTAGCAATTTTTTGACGATCGCCCCAAAGCAGCACTGTTGTTATCTAGTTTATTTTGTGTTAAAAAGTCTTCTCTTGCAATGTTTTTTGTCCAGTACCAAACCCGAAGCCTTACATATATTCAAGATCTCGTGTATAGTTTGTCTTGCAGGTGGCATAGTGTTTGGAGAACTTTCAGCAAACTCCAGGTGCACACGACGAGCTGGTTTGTGTTTAAAATAAACAGTTTCTTCCACAGATAAGTGATGCACAATGTTTTGTATAGAGAGAAGCACTTGACTGCATCTGACACAGCAGAGTGAGAAATTGTGCTTCTTCGAGCGGGAACTGCTGCTCCGAATTCTCACTAGGTGACATGGGCAACGCGTAAGAGGGAGAGCGCACGACTGGGTTACGTTATATAATAATGCCTCTCTATTGTCGCGAACCCGTATCTACGATCGCGCGGCTTGTTTACACAAAAGGAACTGATAGGCGGACAGTGTGAAAACCAAGAGCCAGCACACAAAGATAACATGCAGATAAAGGTCTGCCGAAACAAACTGAGATAAATGGAAATTTCTAGTTACTTCTTGACTGATAGAGACTGTTCGGGTTCTGGTTTATTTTAGAAGAATCTAGAATTATCCATGCAGGCATTTAAAGGGGCGACGACTGGCCAGGAGTCGAGTTGCAAGTTGTTGTAAAGACATGTAACATGTTAGTTGTAAACACAGTGAGTAAGCAGAGAACAGCGGAGAGTGTTGATGTCGTAAACAGTGGAAGTTGGGTTAGCTGTTTGTTATTGTCATCGGCCTTGCTAGACTGATTGTGTACGTGACGTAATGCTGCTGTAATCTATAAGTGTATTTCTACAGAAATAAAGAATATTTACAATTTCGGCAAATTAGACTTTTAATTCTACGAACCCACAAAATCACACTATATAATTTATGTACGTGATACAAATTTAGTCTTCTGTTGTTGTTACTACTTCAGCGAGCGTTGTATCACTTAGCCTGAAGTGAGTATACTAGCATGACAGTGAAGAATGTGAAAGTACTCACATGCCTTTTAACCACAAGGAGGATCCAGTACTTTTTTTGTTACACGAAATAATTTTGATTAAAGTACCACATTTGAGGGATATCCTAAGTATAAGGTTTTACTTCTTTTGTTACACAATTTCAATATCCTTTCATATTACTTTTCCATATAGCTTTTGCTCTTGTATCTGATTGACCAATGATCCTTATTATTGGAGGTTTTGTTGTTACGATAGTTTTCATAAGCATCTTGGGAGTATTTTTTATCATCCAGTGTTAATTAAGAATCGTAGACATTTTAATCTTAACACAGTGTTGACATCCTTTGAACGCATTACAAGTATTTAAATGTATCTTATAATCTTATTATTTTTAACATGCTTAAGAATATGGTTTGAAGTCTGTAAGAATATCCGAATGTTCACAAGGAAAGACCATTCTACATACACTATACTTTCTAAGGCACCATACACCTTTTGATTATTAAGTGCTTATGTTTCTTTTATAATTTTAGACTTATATGAAATGTCGCATAGACTATGAGTACCTTATGTGCTGAAAAAGTTTACTGTTTATTATGTCATGAAAGTCTTGTGATCAGTTAACATTAATAAAAACCTTTATAGTTTAATATTAAAAAATAAAAATGAAAATAATTCCTTGTAAATCTTTAAATTACAAGAAGGAATTTATCTAACGGTTAAGTTGCTTTAAAATAAAATTCAGGCTTAAAAGAAAAGGTTTGATAATTATCGTAGTACATTTGTTTACAGATAGACATACATATATATTCATAAGTATGCTCGTACTCTAAAAACTATTCTTTTAGGGATGCTGGCCCACCAAACTTCTGCAATGGATTTTTGAGGTCATAAAAAACCGTTAGCATGCCTTCCTTCGAAAGGTACTAAAGTCGGTGGTCTAGTGTCGTATACTTACAGCACAAATATGACCTCAATCCTGATGAAGAGGCCTCTGAGCAAATTTAAATGGCATTAATCTCCCAGTGCAGTATGGAAGGCTCTCAACCATAGCATTTAAAGGGCGTTTATATGTTAGATTTGTGCCTCATTAGTTGATGTGCTACTTGTATGCGGTGAAAAATTGAAGAAATGATTGATAAAATATTGAAAAAAGCTGCAGTATGTTACTATGCTTGATATGTAGTATGTGAAAATTAGAATACACATTAAAAGTAATATTACTTTAAATTCAAGAATTAAGTGAATATATTTTGTTTTAAATGAGCACATTATTTTGTTAAATGTTTGTGATAATAAATAACAAATAACCCATGGCGCGACAGCCCTTAAAGGGCCAAGGCCTACCAACCCGACTGCCGGCCTCACGCCCACTTACGCACGGCAGAGGTGGACGATCATCCAACCGAAACGGGGAGGAGATGTGGTCAGCATCTCGGCATCCACCAGCCGGAATGTTGGTTTCCGTGACCAGGGCCGCTTACCTAGAGTAAGCTCTTCAGTTTCCTCACGATGCTGAGTGGGCACCAGTCCAATACATCATACGCTTCAGCAGTAAGCCGTTGAGCATTTTTGAAATCGAGCTGATTTATATATTCCTCATTGCCCATTTTTTTTGAAGAACGTGTTCACCTTAAAAACAATACTTCCATCCTGACTTCGCAATAATTGTCTTTTTGACTCGCCACTAAATTCACCTCAAGGAGCCATTGCACTATTAACTCCTACTCTACTATTGTGTAAAGAACAACTGAATGATATTTATCTGAACTCTCCAGAGTAAATAAACACTTCTTATCCAGCATTCATTCATAAAAATAAGCATACAGTGTTCCTCAGGCTCACAGGAAATGAAGTGTTTTCTCTTTCTCGAATTTAACAGCTTGATTTATTCACAGTAATTCTTTTATCACGTCATGCAGTAGTTTAAATTTCAGTTCTGAGTAATGAAAAGTATAGGTACATACATACACGCCAACCACTTCGAACTTTCTAGAGTAAATAGAGATTACGAATCATTCATAAACAAAGATATAATGTGACCAGACACGTTCTGCCAGGGCAGCAGGAAATTTATTGTCTCCTCTGCTCGAATTAGGTTTTTCAAAGTAATTCTTTTATCACGTCATGTCAAACATATACGCTTCAGTTCAGAGTAATTACAAATATTCGTACAAGCACACATGCCAACCAATAATGATATTCATACAGTGGTTACTTTGCGATTTATTGTTATAGTATAGGTAACCATTAGAAAAACTATTTGAGCTAAATATATGGGGTTTTCATGGTTATGTTAGATACAATACTCTCTACCTTCCACATGGATCAGTTTTGGAGAAATCTAAATTTTTGTCTTAGCGCGAATAGTATTTCATACAGGTTGATTAAGTTGGTGCTCTTCACAGATCACTTAGCGGGAATGCAATACGACAACACCGCAGAACTCCCATTGGTTGCTCGCCTAGTAGCGCTCAAGGACAAACACCTTCCAATTTGAAACACATAATAAGCCCAATGCAGGAATAAAACAGGTGATGGATTCTGCTTGCTATCTGGATCCCTACATCCGAATCTCTAGCAACCATGTACCACATCTCTAGTGCATGTTAAATTCAATAACGTTATACTAAAGTATTTATGCTATATTCTAGAGGATTTTGGATGCCATCTCATAGTATTGATTTCAGATTATAGAATTTTGGAAGGGTTTCAGCACCTGAAAATTATAAAAGTGTCACTTTTGGCACATTTTTCCATTTAGTAGTCCCTTGAATTCAACATACCACAATTGTGGCTTGTTACGGCAGTATTCCTTTATGGGAGGCAACTGTTATAAATGCCATACTACACACTATCCATATTATATGTTTTGTTCTTTGGCTGTTCTTCTCTTTCTGCAAATTAGACTTAAAACTAATGGATCGCCTAAAAGCGCTGCTAAATTTCCGGAAACGATAGGTGCTATTCACGAGATGTTTCAATGCACGAAAATACAGAAAAGTTTATTTTATTAACACAATTCATTTATAGATTGCAACAGTTTTAGTAAAGTGTATTTTCAACATATACTTCAGCGGTAGTTTTAAATAACCAATGGTTGTTGAGTCCAAGAAAATAAACTCAAGTGAGATTAGGATGTTACTGGCATTTCTCCAATACTATTTTCTTAATATTGAAAGAGAAAAGTGGAGATTAAAAAATCCGTACAAAGAAATTCTGTGAGTAAGCCGATGTTTGAGAATTTTATTGAACTCGAATTGAAAGGCAAGGTACCAAGAGCAACTGCATTTCACCGTTCGAACTTTGCAGCAATATACTTGAAAGCAGAGTGGCTTCCAACTACTTCAGAGCAGTCAATTCATAAAGCTGTCTATATGTACTGCCGTCAGAAAGAGAGAGAGAGAGAGAAAGAGAGAGAGACAGAGAGAGAGAGAGCAAGCTTTGTAAAGGAGGGTCACTAAATTAGACGAACATTTTGTCTCAGCGTCTAACCGACTAACCACAGAGCGAAGCAATTAGCATTCAATAGACTTATAAAGTGGTCCGAAAACTTTCATTCAGTAATTGTTATTAAGAGGAAATATAACTAACGACATCTTATAATTTCGACAGAAATGAGTCTCTCCTTCTTTTATTAAAGCTGACATTTGTGTTGGAACCAATAAAGTTTTGGAAGTAAAATACACACCTAACGTTTGTTCTGGAGGTAGCTATAGGTTTACGTATTCATAAGGCGAAATTACGAATTAATTTCGCCAAATGGATCACTGACACTTCACATAGTTTATTAGCTCCTCAGGTACCATCATGAGAACTTCGATGCTAAAATGGCTGCCACATGTAAAAATGCAAATTTATTCTAACAAATTGCTTCATTTATAAAATATGATAATATTTCTATTCTTCCTATTCTATATAATTGTTCTAAATTCTGAAGTTGGCTTTCGAGATAACATATTCAAGATTAAAGTAAAACAATTATGATTTTAAATAAAGTATATACAGAGAGTATCACTTAAAGGTTTAACTGCAAATATCCATAAAGCAACATGTATTGAAAAGAAAACCTCACTTAAAGGCAAGGGTGTAGCATTGTAAGGAAATACGAATTTCTGCATAAAAATATGCATTTTTTAATTTGTAAACTATGAAGCAATTTATAACTTTAAATACCATATTAAGGTGTCTTTTTGGAATCCGAATGGCGTCAATTATATACCGAAAAACTGTAACTTATACATTTTTTCGCATCATTAGCGAGGAAGATAAACTTTCCTCTTTTTGGTTTTCTTTCTAACTCCACTATAATTTTAAACACGCAACTATTTGCTGTAATTCAATTGGATGTCACCTGTGAGGGTAAACATACTTAATGACTGACAATGGGAGAAAAATAATGGTTAAAGTTGTACGTCATAAGTACAATACATGTTGAAAGGGTAGAGCCGGACTGAAAAATTCAATGCCATTGCCGGGATTTGAACCACGGATCTCCCGGCCTTCGTCCAGTCGCTCCAAGCCATTGAGCTACTATGGCCAACGTGCCAACATGACATTAAATTCTCCAACTGACTCGTGTTTCTCCCGGTAAACCACTAGGAATTCTCATAAGCACATGAGACAACTACCTTAATGACGACTTACTATGCTGTAAGTACTTTAAGGCCCGGGCTTTATAGTTCGGACCACTATTAGGTAAAATTAATGGAAATTAATTGCTCTTTAACACTAGCCGTGTGTAGGACGCACTATGAAAGGGTAGAGCCAGACTGAAAAATTCAATGCCATAGCCGGGATTTGAACCACGGATGTTCTGGTTTCCGTCCAACCGCTCTAACCATTTGAGCTACTATGGCCAACGTGCCAACAAGACATTAAATTTTCCAACTGACTCGTGTGTTTGACGGATATATTCATACCCGTTTGTTTTTACTTGTCGCTCTCTGCCTCAGCCCTCAACTTGTGAAATAATTATTACATTTAACCTGATTCATCGGTGCCCATGTTTCGCTTTCTGATAACACATCAATATTATGCACTGCTGAATTCTGCAAAAGTAGAGCATGAGATGACTATCAGACGGTTTAAAGCTTTGTCCACTCCCTTTTCTTTGCATATCTGTAAAGAAGTGTATATGTCTTCTAATAGGTTTGGCTTCTTCACTTTAAAGTTTCTGTGATAATCGCGAGGATTCATGTCAGGATTGTAGACTGGACGAAGAAGTAATTTAACTGTAATCAGTAAGTACGTGATACAGTGTGGTTCGTTATATTTTGGAAAGTAAACAAAACGCAATGATACTCCATTATATATAGCACAGCCCGCCTTGGTAACGTAGTTGGTAGCATGTCTGCCTCACGTTCAACAGGTCCCGATTTCGAATCTCGGTCAGGGTGAGTTACCTGGATAAGGTTTTTCCGGGGTTTTCCCTTATCCTCAAAGACGAATGCCGAGACTCACGTCGACACTTTTACCTTGAAAGAAACCACCAGATGACATGATGACATGGTATTGAAGGTAATATGGAGGGAGAGGAAATTCGGGGTATATAATTAGCCTACCCAGAATTCGCCTAGCGACCCGGAAAACCCCCGAAAAAACATACGGGAGACGAAACCGCCTGAGCCATCCCACTCGGTTGTGCGACAGATAATTAGTAGCTACCAGATTCTCGGACATGCCAATTCGAAGAATTTCGTTGAATTTGTATCCGATGACACATAGATCAGGTGTATCCTTGTTACCAGTGGAGAAACGCTGGGGGACAGATAATTAGTAACGACCAGATTCCCGGTCAGGCCAATTCGTAGAATTTTCTCGGACTGGTATCCCAATGTAAGAAATCTATAAGCGATGTTGTTATATTAGCCACCACAAACTGAAGCGAGATTCTTAGAACAAGTTGGATATCTGAGAAATTATAGATGAACTGGAAAGTAACGCCAGGAGATCATGAGGTTTGTATAAATTGTGTTGTAACAAGTTAGTAGTATGAAACCTTGAGTGTTTAAAGAGAAAGGAAGGGGAGTTTAGCCTTAAACAAGGAGTTGAAAGCAGTATTTGGATCAATTCTTCCGAACATCAACGTGATTTGAATCGAGACTAGCTGCTTAGAGCAGGCTCTGCTTTGCTTTGCCAAAGAACCATAGCTGGGAGTGCTTTGACTGGTATAACTGTTATCTTGATTTCAAATGTTGCCAGGAGAACTACAGTAAGTTAAATTTGGCCAGTCACTACACAGTTAAGCATAGTTAGATGTTCATTTCCCAAACAAGGTCAAAGTTTCACAAAGGATGACACATACCCCGAGATAAGTGTCCTATAGCTCGAGCTCATTGCCAGACGTCAAAGAACTGCCAGATAACGTGAGGGGGTTATCTCCATTGGTGCCCAAATTTTCGAGATCGGGAAACAATACAATTATTGCTTCTACATCAATTGTCCTTTGTGGATTGGGTAACGAGTGCCACAATTGACGCCAAAAGCATTATAATTGTCAGCTTCAAACTATTTTCTTATGGGAGCAAGTTTTAATCGCACTAGAGGTTTTAATTTTCAAACAACCACTGCATGTAGTTTAGGAAAGCAGACATCTTGGTTTGGGCGTAATAAAATGAACATTCCCAAAACATCAATAAAGATTACGAGTGGTATTCATCCTAAAGTGGCCAAAACAGGAAACCCACGCAGACATTTTGAGGTATTTGCCTCCTACTCCCCAATGTCAGGTACAGGAAAAGTACTTCTACATTACTGAGTAAACTTAATGCTTCAAATCGTTATATTTACCTCGGAATTTTACAGATATCTCTACTCTTTAAATCCGTTTTCGAAAAATTTTATTAGAGTAACATAGATCTATTACAAAATTTGCTGAGAAACACGAAATATGTAAAATAGTTGAACTACCCTGCGAAAGTTCAATATTTGTATAATTTAAATGCTTACAGTTATTAACTTATTTTATAAATAAGCTTTTAGCATAAGAACATATGTTTCACAGTTCATAACATAATATTCATTAATAAGCTCATTTAACAATACTAGCGCCCTTAAAATTTGAGAAACTTAGAGGGGGAATGGTAAGAACAATTACACTTATACAAGTTTCCATACGGGCTTACTGTGAGGTTTGTGTGTCGTGCACGTTGAGGATGCGACGATCGTTAACCTGTACGCCTCCAAGAGTGACTCTGAGGAGAAGACTGTATTCAACAGACTGGACTAAACTCACTGACTGACTCTCTCGGCTGCTAGTCTAAGAGGCTCTTAAATATGGACTCTTCCAACATGGCACACCTTGTCCAAGTCAGGTAAATCTAACGCCGAATGCTTCGTAAGCGTATCCCACACAGACTTAAGCATTCTCATGCTCGTTTTTAATACCCTAAATGCAATTTAGCATCCGATTAACTATTTCGACATCCGGCCAGCATACAGCCACCTGCTCGTGGTCGATATGGTCAAGGAAGTTGATGTCAAAAACTGATTTTTATGTAATTTACGTCCTCCAACGTTAAGTCATATTGGACGATGAGTGGAATGGTTGAAATGATGCTCAAATGAGTCAGGGGGTCCATGTAGCTTAGCGTTACCCGAAATTCGTCTTTCAGGACAAGGGAAAATCCCAGAAAAACCTTATCCAGGTAACTCGCCCTGACCGAGATTCGAACTTGGGACCTCTTGAAAGTGAGGTAACACGCTACCATCTACGCTACCACGGGCTCATAAGCTGATGTCTTGAGAATTATCGTAATGAACTGTTCTCATGGATCAGCAAGATAAAGACTTTGAAATTTTGGAAAATGTGCAAGCAAGTCAAGATACAGGAAATAAGCATTAAATATCAAGGCTCCATAATTTTATATGCTCCCAAGCATTCCTCCGCTATACACCTAGGTCAAAGGAATTATAAAAATCCATAAACTCAACATATGTTTCTAACTTCCTTAGTTTACTCATACGTTGCCTCAGCGTAAAAGAATTGTTAATTTTCCTAAATGTACAGTCTGATTCTACTTTGTTATTACTTCTATTATATTCCTAATCTGTAGTTTATTGACTTCATATAACTCTTATAAACTGTAATTATTGAGCCCATTACTCTGATTTTGTTTGTAATTTACGTCCTCCAACGTTAAGTCATATCGGACGATGAATGGAATGGATGAAATGATGTTCAAATGAGTCCGGCGTTCCTGGAGCTTAGAGATAGATACCTGACATTCGTCTTTCAGGATAAGGTAAAAACCCGGAAGAAACCTTATCCATGTAGCTCACCCTAACCGAGATTCGAACTCGGGACCTCTTGAACGTGAGGCAGACTCGCTACCATGTACGCTACCGAGACGGGTGATTACTCTGTTCTTTTAGCATTTCTTTTGATCACCTTTCTGATTTAAGAATTTCACTGCTGCAGTTTTCCAGGAATTTGGATTTACATAAATTAAAATAAGTTTAATATTCTCACCTCAAACGTTAATCCTCCATACCTTAATAGTTCTATATTTACATTTGTAATCCTTAGGCTTTTCTGAATAAGTATAGCTTAATATTTTTTGTAATGCTTTCATATCTATAATACTTTCTATATTTATTTATATCGTTATGTTTTCATTTCCTTGCACTTATTTTTTCCTTAGCTTTTATAGTGGTCTATCGTTATTATTGTGATTATATTCTATCTAGAAGTATCTCTTCCATTTTCCCTTCTACTGACTTATAGCGTACTCCTTTTCTTCTATGAATATCATGTTCTACCATGCTGAAAAATCTATATCACTACTCTTCATGGACTTCCCTTTCAATGCATTTAGCGCTTCCTTCATTCATTTTATATTCATCATAAGCCTCTTCTTGTATGAGCCTGAGGTACGTATTTTATGCTTGTTGTTTTTCATCTACTGCATTTTTCATGTTCAGATTCCATATTATCTAACCTCTTCTATTTCTTATTCCCTTCCCAATACTTCATTTGTTGATTTAAGTATTATAATATATCTGATATATCTTCCCATTCAGTGTTTACATTTTTTGATGTCATCTCTGATATATAGGAATATTGCCATTATTTTCAGATAGTACTGTTCATATTTTCATGTTGTCACAAATATACTTTTTATAGTTCCTGATTTTTCTTGTTCTGAAAATTTATAGCTTCACCGTTATTAATGTCACCATATTTCGTATTGATAGCCACTGACCTTAAATTTCATCACTATCAGATATTATAGCCTCATTTACGGAATTTGTGGTCCATTAGCCTAATTTATTAGGTCTATCTATAGAACACTTTATCGGCAAGTCATTAGTGATAACCTTTGGGTCATAATTAATATCAGCTTGACAGAATTTGTAATTCTATTAAAAAATTTATGATCCACTTGCAACTGATCATTTTCACAATATGCTGCAAATCGAAATGGTACTTATTAATGATGGTAAATCGTAATACCGTGTCTCCTACCACAAAGACCACATTTTGAGTAAAAGGTTACACATGAAGGTGCTTCACTAATGTGAATTTATAGCATGTATTAGGCTTATAAAATATTAAACAAAGGACCTTAAAAAGTGATGTTTATCACAAGTTGTGTTTATCTTTGTTTCATTCCCTCTAAAAATGAATGGTACCTGCGGCCGATTTTTTCTTCGTTGCATGCAATCTTGGTTGTGTTATCTTCAGACCGGTCTTGCGCACGATACTCCATCTTTGGTATAGCACAAAGCTTTCATCCCCTCGTATTCAGCTGATCGTTGAGTGGAAAACAGATTTATGTCAATTGAAACTTCATACATTTTTTTCAGTGTGTAGATATTGTAGGAAAGAAACCCGTGATGTGGGCGTCTTTTCTACAACATTTCTAATAGAAATCGCAACTCAGTCTGCTGCATAAATGTTACAATGGCCCCTTGTTAGAATAATTTATAACTCTTTATGTTTGGTCGTCTTTATCGTGAATCCGTTAGAAAGCAGTTAACTTCATTACCTAGTTATCATTCTTATCAGTAGTTGGCAATTGTTTGTTATGCAAATTGCTTTTAGGTCCCCACGACTATAAATGTCAACTGTCTTAAGGTAGATTTAGATACAAATGAATTTTCGGTATTTCTTTTAAACATAAATAAGCAATGCATTACTTCTGACATTAAAAGAACTTTAAAAAGTAATTCTCCATTTTAATGATGTGCTCCACCTTCTATGGAATAGCTTCAAACACTAATTCTTCTACCTAATTTATGTTGATCCAAATAAACATGTGTGAAATGGTTTTATTAGACATTTCATTGAGCTAAATACAATAGGAATACTGCAGGCGTATGCAATAGTGATATCCAACATTTTGAAGCTCCGTTCTCTTAGCATAATCATCAGAAAAAAGAAAAGTGTTCAGCTTGCTTGATAGTTTCTGCTTACTGTTCTAAAGACTATTCTTACAAAATCATGTTACTCTATCTGACTCTTGTTAATCTGGATAAATTTCCATTACACGTTTACACATTACTTTGTAGAATACAGTAGGTGAAATTATGATTTTAAGGAGTGTGTTGCTACGTAAAATCTTTCAAATTCTCTTTTCTTTCCATGAACACAGGGAAGAAAAACCGAATAACGATTTGCAAATTGAGAAAAGTTGGTTCAAAAATAAAAATAATAAAAATTTATATCTAGCAAAATGTTAAATCTACAGGAATACATTTTACATGAATAATAGTAGTCATTATGTTCTATTTTTGTGGCAAGGCTTGTCTGTATCTTGCAGTTTAGAAATTACGTGAAAGTCATTCAGAATAAAGAGGGATACATAGATTATTAACAGAAAATGCAATATTTATATTTTGACACTAAAATATGTTAAGGATATGATATTCTAATAAAATCGTTAGAAAGTTTTTTTTTTAAATAAAATAATTATAAACTATCAACAAACAACAATTCAAACTAAGAACAAATAATATTTCATTACTGGATCAAAACCACGAAGTTTTATTTGATATAAATTGTGTTCTTTAACGATATATATATATATATATGATTTTTTTCTATCTGTGACGGTTTCCTAGTTATACAAAGGTAACTGGAAATTAAGAGGAATTTTTTGGAAAATTCTGGATTACACGTTGTATTTCTCCTAAAAATGTTCAAAGTTGTTTCGAAGTAGAAGAAATATTGAAAACTCTTAATGTTGGTTTATCATTCATTGAACTTGACATGGTGAAGCTTATCGCATTTGTTCACATTGGATAATTGGTTTAACGTTTTCCGGAAACCTTCTTCCATATTCTCAGAATGCTCTCGACTACTACTACCTCCGAGACGCCATTCTAACTACGTGGAAGACTGCTTGATGTGGTCTGGAATGCATTATTTGTAATAGCTTTGTAGGCTTCTAGGTGGAATACACGACCCTCTGTGATTAAGGTATAGAATTGCTTGATTTGACGTGTTTTTTTTAGGGGATACAGTCTGAAGACATTGCATCAATATGCTACATGGTGGGATTTAAAAGGCTACAGTTCCATTCAAATTACTGCACATGAAAATTTTTCGCATATATACAAAGGAAAAAGTAGTTGAATAAATTTCAGTATCTTGATTTTGTAACATATCTCATAATATAAACTCCAAAATTGGTTATCCACAGATCATCACCACCAGAATTACCGTCATCCTTATATCGTCTTCTTTTTGCTTTTTTTAATTTTATATTTCCTTTGTGCTCATCCTATCTAATTTTTAAATTCATATTGTTCTTCCAATATATATTCTATATCAGTTCTGACAGTCTAGCTGGTATTTTCCCAATTAAAAAAAATCACTATGTTCTCTCTCAACGTCATAATGTTTAAAAATCTTCTAAACACCACCAGATAAACAATGTAAGCACATGCCAACAGATAGCCCTCTATCTACTTATAAAGGCGTGCCGGAGACTGAAATTTGCAGTAGAAAGCGTTCTAAAGATAAAAAAGATTCTTCGAATACGTTAAAGGTTTACAAGGTATGAATAAAGCTGATCAGTACACTTGTCTAGGCTTTCAAGGCCGGCGTTTATCCAACACAACGTGGTATCCGGGCTTATAGGTCCCGCTATAGTCGATAGAGTATCGTCTAACGTTTCACACCATAGTACACGTGTGAAAATCAGCTGCAGTCCAGCATCTGTTGCTAATAGCCAAGTATGACGATACTTTAATCTGGACAGTACAACGTGCCACCACGCACAGCTGTATCGAGAAGCCATTGAACTTTACAAATGTAAACATAATTTTTATATAAAAGAGAGGGTTGCACATATATACAAGCCTGGGTGTTGTTTCTAGATAATACAAAACAAATCCACAAAAAGAGAGGAGGGGCTATCCGTCTCACCTATATCTAGTTCGGCGGCTTCACCTGTCTCATATCGCAGGTTAAACCCTATAGCCGCTGGCGAACACGCGGCGATATAAGTTACACAGGTCAAACTGGACTTCCTCTGGCCTCTACTCTCAAGCTCCACTCTGTAAACCCCCCATGAGTCATCTCTGAAAATATCCGATGGTGTTATGGGTGAAAATTTAGAGGATAATTCAATGAATGGATCGCGGCCTACAAGCCCGGAAGCTACGTTTTTTAGGAAATGTAATCAATTAGTCAAGTTTTCTAACTTAGAAATAACTCTAATATGCGTTGCTTAAAATAAAAGAATGAACTTCACATGCTCGACAAATGACAAATAACCAAAGCATATCCATATATAGTGTAGTTTACAGTAAAAGACCAACTTCTTGTTTCTGAGTTCTCTCTCCCTCTCTCTTCTAGTATATGCCTTTTCTTTTATTTGTTACGGAAGCTTTAGTTTATTTTCTTCAATATCCTGATATAGAATTTTTGGGCGAAATATGAAGCTTGTATTTATTAGGGTTAAATAGTTGAGAAGAAAACAGTGATGACCATGAGAACAGTGTTAAAATGATATATTTATCATCATTAGTCCATATGTACCACAATAATAAAGTTAAAAGTTAGGAAAAACCTGAGACATCGATCGTACTTGACTAAAGCTAATTGTAATTATACAGGAGTTTGCAGAACGAGAATTAGTATTCCGTTTAGTGGAATATATTGTAGCGAACAGATGTTGTAATATTCATTATAAACACCATGTAGGTTATAGAACTTAAGTGTGGCTCATTAAGTGTACATTTATGAATATAGATCCTGCATTTAAAAATGAGCACATAACTTGCTTGATTTTTTGTGCAAGAATTTTTCGGTTAAGCGAGATGCTCGGATGACCGCAGGATCCAAGTCGGCTGCGAACCCTCAGTCCAGAGATGTGTCGGACGAAGAAAGAAGAGGGTAAGTAGTAGCCCAATAGTTTTCAATCGATTGCGCATTGGTTTTGGCGGTCGACCTAACAACCTAACTGAGTCTCGTCTTGTTTTAACTGAAAGAGTGATCATATTTTCCAGGCGGAAACGTTTGGAGCATTATTCTTGATGCCCCAGATGTGATTCCCGATGGGACGGTTTCTCAGACCTTTGTATTTTTACCACTTACAGGTGTTTCTATGATAAATGCTCCGTTAAATCCTTTATCAGAGGGGAGAAAATAAATTAGGATAATCTGAGGGCGGTTGTACATTCACAAGGTTAACTAAATATACAGCGATTTCGGAAATTAAGCTGTAATCGAATATGACAAATTGTAGGAATGCTTTTGAATATATATATATATATATATATATATATATATATATATATATATATATATATATATATATATAATGCAAGTATGAAATGACCAAAGCGCATATTTAATCCTTAATTGTTTACTACATATTTTCATTAAATTTAATGGGGAATACATACATTTCATTCCTCATTTAATATAAGCACAGAGTGAACATATATACATTATTAATAATGATTTCTTTGGACCTAGCTGTGTAATTATGATCATTTATCTCCAGATATTCTCCAATGTTTCGCAATGTTAACCATACCCAAAGTAACGAAGCCAATTTGACGTTGTAGTTTTGATTCTCAAAATGATAATTATCAGTGATTATCGCTTTTGGTGTACAAATAAACACAGATGACACCCTTAAAGCGATCTCTTTTATAAACCTACTATGAACAATGAACGTATTAATTAACACAAAATGGATACTCGCTGCTATTTACGGAACATTTCACTGGTCCCACAACGAACCTGGGTCAGGCGGTAACGTCTGTGACCAGCATTAGGGTCCTCACCGGTTCGATTTCCGAGAACGAGCCTCCTGACCATGGGCATTTCTGGGGGTTATTCCGGGCAACTAAGACAAATGCCGGGAAGGATATTTACCTTAAACCCCCTTTTTTCATAGTCACTTCTTTTTATTTGCTTCCGGTTTTCCCAGGTAGCAAGATTCGGTGAAGTCGCCGGTGGACTGCGCGCCAAAATTATGGTGTTCGGATGAGGGAAGCGCTGTTGGTCGGCCGGCCGCCGTCTTATCGGGGGGGGGGGGGGGCTCTTAGATCAACCGGACCTAACTGGCTATTTGCGGGTTCTCTATGGTGATGTGGAACTCCGTCGGGCTGAAGAAACTACTTGCAGCTGTTGGGTACCTACCATTATTGCAGCGCCACCTGTGATAAATTCTGGCTGCCTGTTGGATACTTTCATCTCATCATTTATTCTGGGTTTGAAGCTCAACAAACAGTTGTGCGGTGAGTGGCATACCGCGAGGTTGTCGTTCCGCTGTGCACGGTAGTAAACGCCAGGCAGAGCGGGCTTTGTTTGTGCTGTCGTGTATACAGTTCAGCGCTCCGCGCGTAGTTTTGTTGAATTGGGTATATTTATACCTGTTCGGTTTTGTGTTTAAAAAGTAATCATGGCGATGTACAAACGTGTGAATACACTAAAAATTCAATTTGAAGCGACGGCAAGTAAACCTACTGCATTAGAAATCCACCAGTGGCTTGTAAATTTCATGGGATTACAAGTGGATCAAGTTGACACGCTCCAGCTGCACACAAGAGAACGTGCTATATATGTGAAGGTGATTTCGGCGGTATTATACGATAATCTCCTAGCCCGTTATCAAGATGAACAAACCTTTACCTACGCCTCTGGAGAAACGGCAAAGTTACGAATTACACCGGGTGATCAGCAAACAGTGAATGTTAGAGTGTTCAATTTACCTTCGGAGGTTCCCCTCGCTGTGTTGTCGCAGCAGCTGAGCCAATACGGTACAGTGTATGACATACGCAGAGAGCAATGGAGCTCCCAGTATCTTCTTCCGACTAACAACGGAGTGATTGCTGTGAAGATGGGACTAAAACGTCACATACCTGCTAGCTTGGTTATCGATACCTATTTGATTGGAATCAGTTACATCGGTCAACCGCAAGCTTGTCATCTCTGTCATGCCACTACCCACCTGAAAGCTGAGTGCCCCCTTCGTGCTACGCGGTTACCCATCAACCCACGGAACCGTCCAGTTACCTTCAGTGTCGCAGCAGGTGCTAACTCATATGCTGCTGCTGTCGGTAGAGAGTACGCAGCAGGTTCGACGAGTACGTCCACAGAAGACGAGCCGCCGGAGCAACCTACACAACAGGCAGACAATGGTCCGGTAGTAGTGGAGCTAACGAGAGAGCCGGCGGAGTCCGAAAAGTCTGCAGTGGCCAACGATATCACGCCTATGGTTGAGACACAGGATGCCCCTAAAAGATCTGCTGTTACTGCTCCAGCTGAGGGTTCTCGGGATGGTGCTATGGAGGTTGTAAGTGATGAAGAAGTAGAGGTATCTGATACTGAAATAGCTCAGTTAAGGCAAAAGGTTGGCATTACATTGTCGGGTCGCGACCCTCGATTAAGAAGTCAGCACAGGAGGATGGAAGTGCAAGGAATTCCACCACGACAGCAACCTCCGGATGTGCTACACCTGAAAGGTGGTCCCCCGGTTCCCATCCAAGGGAAAGAGATAGACTCAGTCAAGCGGCCGGCAGTGGATGACGGTGATGAATATGAAGAAGAACTACGTTCAGCTAAACTTACCAAAGAGGATTCGTGCCCAGGCATTGCTCAAGGAGTCTCAACTGATATTAAAGTGGTTCCTGGTTCTTCGAAATCCTGGCATCACTAAGGATGGGCTCCTAGCCCATTGAATGCCGATAGGTGCGCAAATCTGGGCTTCGCTTAATGTTAATGGTCTGCGACAGGTGGTCAAACAGCAACTTTTAAGGGACTTCTTGATAAATCATGACATAGATATCTGCTTTTTGCAGGAGGTGAATATTGATAATATGGACTTCTTATATGGCTACGAGTACGAGACGAATCTTGTGCCGGAAGGTACCGGTACGGCTATTGTGTATCGCCAAGGTTTACAACTACATAATTTCGTGCTCCATCCCTCTGGTAGAGCCATCTCAGCAGTGTATGAGGGCATTACCTTGGTGAACATTTACGCCCCTGCGGGCAGTAATAAACGAAAGCAGCGAGAAAATTTTTTTAGGCAAGACATCTTAACCCATATTCCAGCAAGTGCACCGTTCGTCCTGGTTGGCGATTTTAATTGTACTTTAGCTGCTAAAGATCAACGGGGTGCCGTCAATGGGTGTAGTACTCTGCAACAGCTAGTAGAACAAATGCACCTGACAGATACCTGGGAACATAAGCACGGCTCAGCAGTACAATTTACATTCGTGAGAGGACCATCAGCTTCACGACTGGACCGCATGTATGTTACGGCTGAACTCTTACCCCGCCTTCAGCGCACAGAAATAATGCCGGTGGCATTTAGTGATCATAATGCTCTAATACATGCACTTGAGGGCAGGGCGGCGAGCTGCAATAGAGGCAGAGGTTACTGGAAACTTAACTGCTCCTTGCTTACGGATGAGGAAGTGATGACTGATTTCCAGGACTGCTGGTCACGATTGAGGGAATCCTTTGCGCGTGCACCAAACAAAGTCGACTGGTGGGTGTGTAAAGCCAAACCTACATTACGCAACTTCTTTCGGGCTGCTGCCGTTCGTCGAGCGCTGGCTAGAAGAGAAACCATGGAATATTACTTCCAAATCCTCCACGAGCTGCACTTACGCCAACAGCAGGGAGACAATGTTCTGCAACTAGTGCGGGAGACCAAAGAACATATAAAAGCTCGTAAAACACAACAACTTCAGGGATATTTGGCCAGAGTACACTCGGAGGAAGTGCTGCAGGGGGAGCAGGCGAGTTTTTTTCATTTGGCAAAGGAACGTAATCATGGTCGCCGGAAGCTAATCACTCAACTTGAAATAGATGGACGGGAGGTTTCCACTACAGCCGAAATTATTCGTGAAGTGAACAATTTCTACGCACAACGATTCACCGACCCCGCAGATCTCGCACACAAAGTAGAGGCATATATGTCAAAATTCCTACCAGAGCTACCGGAAGAATTGTGGCAGGACACGCTGTCGCTGTCCAAATCAGAGTTACGTGAAATAATCCAAAAATCCAAATTGCGTGCCTCCCCAGGACCTGATGGCTTGCCATATGAATTTTACAAGCAATGTTGGTGTCACATCCAGAACGAACTGTTACAAGTCTTTCAGGAAATGTGGAATACAGTGCATTTACCACGCACATTTGCAGATGGGATAGTGGTACAACTTCCGAAGGTGGCTAGACCCAAGTCCTTACAGGATTATCGACCGATCACGCTGTTAAACTGTGATTACAAACTGTTCGCTAAAGTAATTGTTGGTCGTATGCAAAAGATACTACCATATAGCATTAGCGAGTTCCAGGCCGCAGTAAAGAAGGGAGCGACCCTGCAAAATACGTTAGCTGCCTTGAGAGGATGTATACTGCATTGCGCACAGGAACATCAGTCTGCAGCGATTATTAATTTGGACCTCCAAAGGGCCTTTGACAGCGATGTTCATGACGGTTTGTGGAGACGTATGATGGAATTAAAAGTGCCTGATAAATTCTGCAACCTGATTCGAGCCATGTATGCTGGTGCCTCGTCAAAAGTTCTCTGCAATGGCTATTTAACGTCTGCTATACCGATTAAACGCTCAGTCAGACAAGGATGTCCCATGTCCATGATGCTATTCTCCCTGTATGTTGACCCACTACTCCGACAGCTGCAATCTACACTTGATGGACTTGAGATATATGGGCAGCGAATGGTTGTGAGGGCCTACGCAGACGATATTACGGTAATAGTTACCACCCCCCAAGGCAGTCCTCGCTTAAGAGATTGTTTACAAGAGTACGAGGGATCGACAGGGATGACATGTAATATGCAGAAGTCCGAGATTTTAGCCATTGGACCAGATCCGCCGGACACATCCATCTTAGGAATACCTATGGTGCGGCGCACGAAGATTTTGGGAGTTTACTTTAGTGATAGCGAGACGGACATGAGGGAACATAACTGGACGACCCGGATTAATGTACTGCGTGGGATGATGTACAAGCAGAAACTCCGGATGTTGAATTTGGTACAACGTATACGATATTGTAACAGTTTCGCGCTCAGCAGGATTTGGTACCTTGCACACGTGCTACCACCAACAAAGCGGGATTCCCAGAGGATAGAACAGATATTGGGCTATTTCATCTGGACAGGGAAGCTCTACCGTGTTGCGCGGGCTCAACTACGTCTCCCGAAGGGGCAAGGTGGTTGGGGATTAATAGAGGTGGCTCTCCAGTCGCAAGCGTTGATGATCAAAATGCTTCTGCTTGCCCTAAATAATCAGAGTGATCCCGTGGACACCATGATACAACGCACGCACATGGATTTTTGGCGCCAAGGACAACGAGGCAAGGTACCCGAGATTTTACGGGACACGTATTACGCGTTGGAGCGGTTACCCCCGGAGCACTCAATAGATGGTGATAAGTGCACAGTAAAGAACATTTATGCTTATCTTCGTCAAGCAGTTAGAATCACCCCACAGGTACAGATAAAATATCCGCAGCTGCCCTGGCAGCGCATATGGAAATTTTTTGGCTGTCAGCAACTGAACACCACATGGTTAGCGGTGACGAATGAAATTGTCAATGAACTTCTTCCAACGGCAGACAAACTGTACCGCCACAGAATGGCTAACTGCCCGAGATGCCCTATTTGCTCGGAAGCAGATTCACTTCCGCATCGGGTGATGGTATGTTCCGGAAAAGCTGATATATGGAACTGGGTGCTAGACAAATGTAATAGCTGGATACCTGCCGGATGGGATGCTTCACATGAAGATATATTACATCTGAATCTTCCTAAGGTGAACCCTTCATTACAACGTGCACTGCTCTGGCTCATAATGGGTACATTTACCTGGATAAACACACTGGACACGCCAAGTGATTGTTCAGTATCACGGCTCAGACGATTTTTACGCGAAGAGAGATGGACAATGATCCAGCTCAAGAAAATAGCACCCTTCAAACCGTGGATACTGCACGTTTAAGAGATATAGGCAGAATAATATCAATTTCGGACATCATTCCCCTACATGTAAAACAGTGAGGTACAATAAAATAAAGATAAAAATCGGTCCTCCCCTTCCTCCCTCTCCTTGTCCCTCCCTTCCTTCCTCTTTCGCTTCAAAAATAAAAGCAAGTAGCTTAAGTTAACAAAAAAAAAAAAAAACAAAAGAACAAGCTATTGGCTGCAACCCGCGCCGTGATAGATAGACTGACTCCAATGGCGAAGATCACTGTAATTTCGCTAGTGAAGTTAGTTAAGAGTAGACTAGTGTACGTGGTAATAATAAACACAGCAAAATCCTAAGTTCATTAGTAAATAAAACATATATTAATAAATCACGGCGTTTGTTTAAACATCACTCAGTTCCTTATACCTTCTTCTTGCTCTATCGTTGCGTTTTAAATTAACAAATCCTCTACAGTTTTCCTACAAATACTCTATTTTCCTGCTCTTTTATAGTTAGTCACTGAACTATCCAAACAGATATCAGAGGCTCGTATCTCTGCTACACGCTTCTGCCTCTTCTGTTTGCAGTGATACACCGACTACTTTCCTAACGTTTTACAGATAAAAGCTATGACTTCCATACCAAATTATTTCTTCTTCTACGTCTGCATAAATTACTTTCCACCGTCTCCGCGAAATACATCTATCATATCTAAAAATGACATACGTTTCTTCTTTATATTTAGATAGGTAATTTTCGTTTGCGTATCATCTGACTTTTCTCTGCTGAAGCCCTATAATAAGTTTTCATCTAATCTCGTTTCCATCTTAGAGCATAGACGTTATCTTAGTAGTATTAATTCTTTACGAATACGATGCACTCCTGTTTTTCACAACAGAACCAAACCCCATACGTAAATGAATAAACGTGAAGTTCTGTTGGGAAGCTTTATAGATACATAACTTTAAAAAAATCCTTTATAATTCCATAGTATGGGTATTATCTAGATAAGGGTAACATGAGATTTGCGGATCTATAATGAAATTGGGCTTATAACTTCCTAATATAGAGTAACATTCTCAATAAATTAAAGCAGAAAATGATAACTTATTAATATAAATTGTCTACAAATCGTATTGTACCACAAAACTCGGTATTTGTTCACTTATGTCCTCTGAGGTCTACTTTCCACTTAGGCGAGCATATAGGTGGTAATTTTCCACCATTTTAGGTTCAACGCTTTACTCTTAATTATATTGGTAACTGTAACAGCCAACTCAATTTTGGAAGCTCTGAAATAATTATACCTTGATGTCATCCTAATTTTAGGTCCAAAAGTGTGATTAGCCATTCGTTTTGTTCCTTTGTTTGGTGAGGGTAAAATTAACATAGTGGTAATTTTAACTCACCCTTCCAAATGGCCTCCTAACCGCCTCCTCTTATGAGATCTATATGACAGTATATATTCCTCCATAATAGGTTTTGGTTTCCAATTTTCAGTTATTGATCTACAATATTCAATAGCAAGTTCACCATGTGAAGCATGAAACTTTGCTTTTAGTCTTGAGTTTGCAATTTATTTTTGATGTGAAATATCCTCTGCGTTAATTCGATATAAATCACAGCTCAAAAACTTACTTTTACAGCGTTTTCTTTGGAGGAAAGTTTTTATAATGGTACGGAGTATGAAGAAAATTGCTTCAAATTATAATAAAGTACTTACACCTGTGCTAGATGCCTTTGTAACAAAATTCTAAGAAAGCATTTGACACTAGCACATGACTTCTATATACGTATAATGTAATTTTTGTTTTATTCTATATCTTTCTCAAATGTCTGCTAAAAACTTTGCAAAGAATCAAGGCTTATGACCTTCACCGACAGACTGCTGTATTAGCTAGTTTTCTTGTTCACCAGAACAGCGAAATACTACTAACTTGGCGTACAGTAAGTGACGAAACGCAAATAGGACTTGGAAATTTTGTGTGTGTGATATGAAATGTTAGCCAATTAATTATTATACGCAACTATAAATTACAGTTGCAACCATCCGTTTTGTTGCTTGACACAAAAGGATTTTGATTCCCTCTCCTTTCACTTATCCCAAAATTCAATCACGTTATATATGACTTTTGGCACCTGCCGATTATGGGAAGAGGAAATGATTAATTACATCTGAATGGAGTGTACATACACTGACTCACCGTGTATGACAGATAGGTTCGCTCTCATTCTTTCCGATGGGCCTCGAGCTTAGCTATGTAGTACTGCCTCTATTCCTTTAAATAGAATAGAGAATTTATGATACACTGAAGGTGTTTCAAGGTGTCATTCCGTGTTGATGATGTTGACTATATTTTTAAAATACCTAGTGGGAAGATCTAAAGATGCCAACAAGAAAGACCAAATGTAAGACTCTACGACAGAATTTGACTCCGCTTCTGCTAAGATTATCGATTAATTAAGATGATTATATTCCTAGAGTGCTTCAACATTTTGCACATTAGTATAAAAATGAGTGTCTGAATTTCTTAAAGAGAAGTCAGAAATCATAAGCTCTATTTCCCATTGTTAAAAGTTTGATGGATAAATCTTAACAATTTGGAAAAGTACCGTCAGGATTAAAAATTCAATGCTATATTCGGGATTTGAAACACTGACCTTTCGGTGGCGTGCACATGGATAGTGTGGAAGAGCACTTAATTTCAAAATGTTAACTACTTTATGCAGTGCTACTTCTAAGTAATAATAAGTGTTAATGAAAATAAAGTCCTTTAATCGGGCATTTTATTACTTTTTATTATACTATTTTATTAATACAACATCGATTTTAAGGTTGAATTTTATTATAAAATATGCTTTTATAATAAACATTGGAGTGTTTTTTAAGGAAAAAGAAGCGAAACGCCCGCGATGGAAGTCAAATGAAACCTCGCATTCATTCACGCGTGCCATCACATCGATTATTATTTGACTGCGGTTACTGGAACTCGAACTCTCAACGTTATGCTTTGAATGGATGGCCAATTCATTACTTCTCCCTTTAACGAAAGCCGCTATCCTAGGCACTTGCTTTAATATCGCCCCTGAAAGGTATATGAAACCGGTTAAGAATTAGAGAAATACCGGCATAAGCAGCGAAGAAAAAATTGTGCAGTAAAAGGTTACGTGTTTAGAACTGGTTTCAGATGTATATATGATTACCAAGCCATTCGTTTCGTTTATCAATGCAATGAATAAATTAATATAACTAATATAATAAAACTTCTGATAAATTCCTTAATATGATTTATGAACATGTTCTACCTGAGGATAGGTAGATATCAGTTGGCAATGGCATGTTATAGAAAAATTTTCATTCTCAATGGTGTTTGGTGCTATTAACACAGGCTAAAATTTGTCTTAATGATTCTAATTATGTAAAATGCTTTTATTTATTGTATCATGTGTATCAGCACATATTAAAACTGATTATATATTTTATTCTGAAATTTAAAATATTTAATTATCATTCTTAGTTTTTGTATAAACATATTACAAATTCTTGTGTACCGCTCCCTGGACACCCTCCTGAAGTGGTATGTAGGTCAATGAGGGTAAGAAATAAACCATCTTCCCTATTGTAAAGATAACTTTAGAAGCTAGAAACAGTGATGGTAAGCGCAATTTATGGCGTAAAGACCAAAAGTGGGCCTGAGCCTGCCAACCCGAATGCCCAACTCATGCCTACATACATAAGGCTGAGGTGGGTTATCATTCAACCGCTACGGGGAGGAGGTGTGGTCAGTATCTCGGCACTCCCAAGGGCATCCCTCTTGGCTTTCTAGACAAGGGTTAGCTACCTATCGTTACTCCTCAATTCCCTTAAGATGCTGCGTCTTATACCCGTGATTTAAACTCCGCACCCCCCAGGGGTGGAATCTATCCCGGAAGCAGGGAACCAAAGCACAAGCTCTAACCCACTACGCCACGGCGCAGAACAAACAGTGAAAATAGAATACCTTAAACTGGCCACATGCGTGTATAACATAAGAATCAGTAACGGAAACATTGGCGATCCTAATGTAGTTTTAAGTGATTTAATAGGTAATAAATATATTTAAAATTTGAATTTTACTTCAGTAATTCAATACAGTGGCCGCGCCATTGCTGAGTGGTTACACCACTTGGCTCTCACCCAGGCGATCGCAAAGGAGATTTGTGGTGGAAAACATGGCACTGGGGCGGGATTTATCCGGGTCCGCCGATTTCCCCCACCAGTATTCCACCGACTGCTCCTATCTCCTCATCGCTCGTACTTTCACTTCCGCAGTTGGGCTGATCCCTCATCCCGGAATCTCTCTGATCAGGAAACCTCTGATTCTCAACCCGTTGCCTACGGGCCTCTTGGTTGCGTGGTTCAAAGGGGCGTATGATCCGCTTAAGGAATTACAGGAATTAATTAATTCACTCACTCACTCATTCACTCACTCACTCACCTTCTCTCTCACTCAAATCAATACAGTAATCCAAAGAACCGACACGTTGCTTCCTGTAGACAAAATATAGCAGGAAGCTTGTCTGATCGAGGTTAAGATATTAACTGGAAAAGCCATTTCCGTAAGACCTATGATTTTTTGTTTAAAATTAAGCCAGTTTGCTTTTTTAAATAAATTACCCCGAATTGTTTAAATGTTTCACGGTAAACTAACTGAAATGCTCTTAAACTGCTAGCTGAATTACTGGTTGTATGTTGAGAGGGCAATTAAAACTGTATGACCAATTTATTTGTTTCATTACTTATTAGAGCAATCTTGTGGTTTTTACTACCGATGCTCTTTCCTTTTTTCTTTCCAATGGTTGTGCTAGCCTCTGTCAAATGCTTCCCGCATTCTCTGATGTACACAACTGTGGTTCTCCAGGGTGGAGAGCAACATATACAGAAAGTGATATATCGTCAAGTTTTGCTCTTACTCTGAGAACGTTTAAGATTTGTGGTAAATAGTGTTAGTCGTGCATGGTCCAGCGGAATTTAGAACATCCAATATTGCATATGCGAGCGTCACCTGTTTTTATTGTTGAAACGTGTTGCTCAAAAACCATTTCAAGTTTGAAAGAAGTTGAATATGAATTTGTTGTACCCGTAAATAAGATTGGCTGCGATTTTTGAGTTTTTATTTTTGTAAAAGGCGTCCTGTTAGGAGAGGAAGTTTAAAAACGCTGCTGTAGTTGAAAGTATTGGATGATGTCGGCATAATCGTGTAGTCCATTTTATAAGTCTAATATCACAACGAAGGCGTTCGCAGGTTAGAGCGAAATCAGCTCCTATCACTTCATTTATCATGTGTAGGATACCCTGATGTCTCTATTTGGCTAATGTTAAACATTCCTGAAGATTGGAAGCTGGGTAACAGCGATGAGTACGCCCTCTTGTGTAGCGTAGCTGGTATGTGTGTATGTGTATGTATGTGTTCAAGAGGTCCCGAATTCAAATCTCGGCTTTTTCTGAGGTTTTCTGTTATCCTTAACTCTAAGATCTATAAAGCTGGGATAATTTTAGAATCATTTCTCTTATTTCATTCATCGTCCGATGTGACTTACCGTTTTTTGTTTCTAATTGGGTGAAATGATGCTCAAATGAGCCCTGGGTCCATACAGCTTAGAGTTACCCGACATTCGTCTTTCAGGATAAGGGAAACCCTGGAAAAAGCCTTACCCAGGTAACTCACCCTGACCGAGATTCGAACTCAGGACCTCTTGAACGTGAGGCAGACTCGCTACCACCACGCTACCGAGGCGAGCTGGCTGACTTACCGTTGGAAGACGTTATTTAAACGAATAGAAAATAACCTATTCTCTGCTCAATGTAGGATTTGAGATATAGTTTTGACTCACAATATTTTCTGGTGTATTATGCAGTGAAATAATTCAACACACTCAATCTTATTTCTGTAAAATATGTCAATATTTAAGTGACTTTCGCATTATGATTTGTCGAAGGGGAAAACTGAAAAGATAAAGGAAAATGTTAAATTTTGTTGAAAGGATGAAGTTAATAAAGTATGTATTACTGCCTGTTTCATCATATGCTTCAAATTTATTGGTCCTACACATGACATACGAGAGTTATTATGGGACGAGGAAACTCAGTGCATAACCGTAAACGTGACTTGTGTAAATGTTTCACTCAGTTGTCCTACGAAAATGAAAAAAAAAACTAGCATGAACTGCTAAACGTATGGGGTATTGTTCTGACTTAAAGCCAATTGTGCTCAATTTTGGAATTCCTTCGTTTATAAGAATATATAATTTCCATCCATAACCACTTCATTTAAACAGTTCTAAGGGAAATGACATTTGTAGAAGTTAATATTTAAATGTCTCCCTGAAAACGTGTACCATACAGAGAAAAAATGATTTAACTTGAGCTTACGAATTCTAAATGTTAACAAAGCCTAACTGTCCAAAATCGACAACGCCCATATACTTCTGGTATTTTCTTAATTGTATGCTGATAGTCGTTTTTCACGTATTACAGACTGCAGTTGAATCAACCTATTATATTATCAAGCATACTATATACGGGACTCTATTTTAATAAAGGGATCTTCTTCATGGGAATGCAATTGAATGCTATTAACACTTGTGAAGCAGCATTAAAATAGCTGGATCACACATTCCCAATGATGTGAATATTTCAACGTGTGGATTAGAAGCATTACTCCCTGTGTCGTTCCATTCTGAGGACTTCAAACTTTAATCTGTATTAAAGCCTGCAGAATTATAGGTTATACTTGCACATCATTCTGGTTGGACGTAGCACTGCATCACCTATTAAAAGGAGCTGAAATCAAATATTCAGGGTGTTGTGGTTCTATTGTTGAAAATTCTTACATTTATGAGTACCAGCATTCTTAATTTAACATTTCAGTCTTTTCAGTAACTTATATATTTTATATTACATCTCTTTGATAACTCTAGTCGCTAAACATGAGTTATTTGTATTATCTTATACTGTATAGGGGAATGTTCAAATATATGAAATTACGTAGAAGCATTATTCCATGTGCCAAGAAGAGACTAAAAGCACAGTGTGCTTATCCAGAAGGAGACTAAATGTTTTGTTTTCGGTTACAAGATTTGATTTCCTTCTATGAACACTTATGTGTTATATATATGCCATCGATATATATATACGCTTATATGGTTGTATGTGTTTTCCCCCCTAAATTAACATACGCTATTTCCCAATAACCCGACAGGGTCCTATTGCGGTTTACCAAATCCTCAGGGGAAAGGGATGAGAGGAAGACATAGGGCGCTAAAGGGTAGAGTCAGAAAAAGCCAGAAAGTGGAAGAAAACCCGGAGAGAGGATACCAAACGCACCACCGAAGCTACTCAAAACAACCCAGAGAGAGAGAGAGACAGAGAGAGAGAGAGAGAGAGAGAGAGAGAGAGAGAGAGAGAGAGAGAGAGAGAGAGAGAGAGAGAGAGAGAGAGAGAGAGAGAGAGAGAGAGAGAGAGAGAGAGAGAGAGAGAGAGAGAGAGAGAGAGAGAGAGAGAGAGAGAGAGAGCGACGACGTGACCCTAATGACGCGGATAACAATTTTTAGTTGGGCTAGGGAAGAGTGACAAGGGGAATTCCGGTATGAGGGATCAGCCCAACGGTGGAAGTGAAAATACGAGGAGTGAGGTGATAGGAAAGAAGATGATGGAGCAATCGGGGAATACTGGTGACAGGAACGGATGGATGCCAACAAAAGCCACCCCAACGTCATGTTGTCCACCATAAAGCTCACTTTGCATTCACATGGGATCAAACCCGGGCCGCTTTAGTGAGAAACAGGCGGTCTAACCACTCAGCCATGGTACGGCCATAGTATTGAGTGACTCAACATAAATACTGATAGTTTGTCTTTCTTCGTGGAAACACATTTTATGATCCTCAATACAATATTTTTGGATGGCGGATGTTGATAAACTATTTAATACATAATAAATGACTCGGAAGCGAACTTTACGAAAAACTGTGTTTGGCTTCTTACTAATCGGTGTAGCATTTTAAGATTTTAATACAATTATACATATGATGCTCCATATTGTGTATGCTTTTGGCAGCTTCACTATATCTGATGTGTATACAACGAGCAACGCTAAATCTGTGATGCAATTCGTAGCCTTACTTGCCAGAAAATTCTTATCAGGGCTGCTAATACCAATATGTATGGTATAATAAAGTTTTCCACTTCATATATAAAACAGATGCCTATCTGTGTAGTAATCAAGCCTTCTTTCTATTTTGCAATAGTGGGTTTTACTTGCCACGCAGCAAAACAAACATCAACGCACATATCCGGAATACTTTGGGTTTTACTTGCTACGTAATAGTATATTATGCAACGAGACTATAATGGTAGTAATTAAAACAGAAGTATTATTATTAACCAAGTGAGGGAAACGAAGCAAGGTTAATAATTATCATACGAGAGTTTTAATTACCATTATTGTCAAGTTTCATAGGACTGTTTATGCACGATAATGTATCTAAATTAATGGTTTCACTTCGAAGTATTCATTTCTGGTTTGAGTGATATGTTACAATCGTAAAGTGGGACGTACTACATAGTACGTAGGCGCAGAAATATTGATTACTTCCCTATAAACTGCTGTTGATGTGTGACACAGTTTAACCTAAAGGAAAGTGTTGACAAACTGGAACAAATTTAGCTTATTTTAATATCTTTTGCAATTAATGCTATTGATAATATGAATAGAACTGACTTTATTTCAAATATTAATGTGCTAATGTTATTCAAATATAGGTTATTTATTTGAGTTTTAGGTAAGTCAATTTGATGCCTAATATTGAATGTTGATTACACAATAGAAGAGTGAATGGTTGATTCATATTTTGAGACAATTCTTCATTATACACTAGGAATACATTTTCTGAGAACGAATTTTATACCTTTTGATATTCTCCAAACCATGAATTATGGGTTAGAATTTCTCGTACACCTTTCTTGATTTTTGTGGTCACAAGTATTGGTAACATTGAGTGTTTTTGCCGTAATTTCTGGGGGTGTAAGTTCAATGTCACTGTCATTAGTGTCAGATATTTCGACTTTTTTATTTAAACTGGCTCCAGTGCCGTTGTTGATCGAAACGAGAATATTCGATACCTGCGCTTTCACAATATTACGTGGCTACTTCTGATTGGTTGAATACCAATACTTTAATGAACAGGTGCAATTTAATGAGGCCCATTAATGTTTTGCTACCATTCGTATTAGTACTAAAGTTTGGCATGGTCGAGCATAAAGTATATTATGATATCACCTCTATGGTTCAATCAGGGCTTCCGCTTACTACGTACATCAACGCCCATCTCTGATTTAATTTGGATTAATAGCTGTCAGAGTGCACAAAAGGGTTAACACACATTTTCGTGATGAAATAAGGATTTTCATTAGTTACCAAGTCCAAATCATGATGATCAAAGCTCGACTATGTCGTATAACTAGAATTGTGACTTGTAGAGTGCGCATCACAACGTTTAATGTCCGTCTGCGTGGTGCAAAGGTTTGAGATTTGTAGTGAAGCCCACATCACAACGATAAATAGTCCCCCGTGTGCTGAAGTTACGTTAGCGGTTTGTAATAGCGCTGCAAATCACGACAATAAATGCCCGTTTGTATCCTGCAGTTAGGATTGCAACTTGTAATGGAATGAACATCACGACGATCAATGCCCGTCTATGTGGTGCAGTAAGAGTTGCGACTTGTACAGTGAATGCCATTCTTCGTAGTGTAATCAGGATTGCTGCTTATTACGTTGTATACGATCAAGGTCATTCTGTGATGTAATACCTATTTACTACTTGCTGCAACAGCGCATCAATGAGACCAAAGCCCATTTTTATTGAGTAATCATATAGGCAGTTTAGCACAATAAATGGTAAGATAAAACTATTTGCAATAACAATTTACCCCCACTGCTTTAAAATGTATACTCAGTTGATATTACATACACCTATGTATTATGATTTTAGCATTCATGTTGTTTATTTAATACAGATTTTGGAGTTCTTGACAGTAACGCTACACTACAGGGATAGTTACACTTTCCTCACCTTTGTTAGGTACTTCTGTAGAAGGATTCAAATCTCTCCAACTGAATATATCTGTGAGACAGGTAATTAAAGGCTGCCGTATTTTAGACTGAAACGGCTTGAGCTACTTTATTTCAGATGAATAAAAATAGAATGGGGTGTTTGATAATCTATTTCAATTTATTTTTCCATATGCAACGACTGAAAGACTGCAAAACGTACTACTTCTAGTAGTATGTTCTATTTCATAGGCGGTACTGAGACCTTAATTAGGTTTCATGGTTGATAATTGCCCAGATCATTTTATAGAATACTATATATACAGTGAATAACTTTCATTGAGTAAATTCAACTATTTTGTCACAACCATTGATGCATTCGCTGACCTTTACAGCTATGTTTGATGATTTCGTAGTTCATACGAGGATTAGCTTAGCACTGATATAATTTACCTCCAGATTTATTTATAAAATTTGTTTTCTTTAAGTTCTCCAAAACAAACATTTGATTTGTCTACTATTCCTCATTCAGATTTAAAATTTATAGCTTATCCTATATTGGCATCTGAATCGCAAACAAACGCTTTAAGCCTTTTGTGTTTAATTGTCTCTCAGACTTTCATGTGGGTGTTTGGGAAGATCGATCTCATACGAGCTACCATTACTTTCTTTACACACGTGTGTGTATTAATGGGTACGTATCTAACTGTATAAGTGGGAGTACAAAGAAAATTACTCGGAATGGATTGACGACGGATTTAGGTTTTCACAGGCTTGCTGTTTCTACATAACATGCATCTTTACACTGTTTTTAGGGTAGTAAGTGTTTGCTAATTGGATTCACATTGATTATAATATATTTATATTTTAATGTTACTGTTTTGCCTTTGTTAATTCAGGTGGGGAGGATAATTCTTCATATTGACCAATCAAACCTAAGTGTAGTTTCAATATCAAACAATATCGTGCGACCAACTCTATAATCTTGAAATATCTGTAAATAGTTAGAGTATCTGTTCTTCAATGGCCCGTAGCTGGTATGCAAACTAAAATGCAGTAAAATTAATTTCAATGTGCAAATTAGACATTGGAAATTACAGTAGGCCACTTGAAATCACAGATTTATTGATAAGTATTATATTGTACTCATATTCTTTGCAAATAACACTTGGGAACAGTTATTATATAAAACCTTATTCGTTAACGTTTCTCATATATAACCCAAAATGTAAGTTTATTCAGTGTTTTCTTCGTACTTGGTTTATACAATTGAAATTATTTTGTGTGTTTATATTACACTGTCAAATTTTGCACTAGAGTAAAATATCTAGACAAAGATAAAAAATAATTCTCCTCAGATATTTATGTGAAATTATGCTAGATAGGAAAGAAATTACTTTTAGAAATCAGAAAGCTTTTTACTAGATGGGAATCCACCATAAGCTCTGTATGTAGCTCTCATTTACTCCCATAGAGCAGAAAATATGGTCAATTTTGTCGCTGGATATAATAAAAATTGTAAAATTGCTAACTTTTCTGCCTAATGACTGCAGAAGTGTAGTTCTTGTTTTTGTAATTTACGTCCTCCAACGTTAAGTGATATCGGACGGTGAATGGAATGGGTGAAATGATGCTCAAATGAGCCCAGAGTCCATAGAGCTTAGAGTTACACGACATTCGTCTTTTAGGAAAGGGAAAACCCCGGATAAAACCCTATCCATATAACTCACCCTTACCCAGATTCGAGCTCGGGATCTCTTCAACGTGAGGTAGACATGCTACCATCTACGCTACCGAGGCGGGCAGTGTAGTTGTGATCATATATAGATGGTATATTTCTATAAGAAGGCTTTTCCAGGTTTCTCCTTCTTATGATAGGATACATATTTCTACTTACTTAGTTGAGGAGTTAACCATTATAACTCATTGTGTCTTAGACCTGAGCTACTCTTGTATGAGATGATAACTTTATGCCCAGAAAAGGCGAACTCACATGACGTTTCTATTCTCTTTACATCCAGGCTGAGATAAATGTTATGCAAACATATTTATGTTTTCACAAAGGCTTAAAATTTATATTCCGATAAACCAGTTCCCCTTTCACTGGATGACATATGCGTTGGGTTACGGATGAATAAACAGTAAACTAACCCTCCATGCCATATTTTTCCGCCAATCCCGTTATCAGAAAAATGGCGGGTTTAATTTCCGTTATCTTCCTTTTATGTTTTCATTCAAATTTCCAGATTCCAAACTACTCTACTTCTTTATCTCTCAAACCAATGCACAGGCTGTCGAAAGCCGCGATAAAGCTTTTAGATTTTCAGAATTAAATTTGACGTTTTGAAGCAGCATGTCTCTACATTCCACATTACTTTAGGTAGAAATGTGTGGGAGATAGTCTCCTGTGGAGACGATTTAACTAAAGTTAAACAAATAAAATACATTTATTCATATACGTTATATATAATATTCATATACTATATATGAACTTCCGTTAAATTTTAATACCTAATAAATACTTTATGCAATAACCGAGGAGATGAAGCAATGTATTTTTAAGAACCAAACACTTTGTTTTGAACAAAATGTTTCATGTACCTTTTATTTATGATAAATTCTATACACTTTCACGGCAGCCGCAAAGTTGATTACCTACCTGGTAGAAATTAGAGCACGCTGACCTGGCAGGTTACCTGGCACTGATGACTAACCCTTGGCTGAACAGAGTTCAGAGGACAGCGCCGAATTCAGTTCAGTTTTGAGTCGCATCTTGGTAGTTCAGTTGAGATTTGATGCGATTGATAAGTTGTTGCGTTGTTCTGAGAGTTTGTAATAGTCTACGCATATAAAAGACAGTGAGTTTAGCAGTATCTAGTTTTCTCAGTTTTTACAAAGTTTAATAATGTATAACGGGAATAAATTAATAACACCGCAAACGTTTTACTAATACCAAGTGTATAGTGTAATGCATCTATTTGACACAGGGAACCTTTGGCTACGAAGGCAAATAACTGAGATGTGTCTTCAGATTACTAGTTATTAATGACAAAATCCAGTTCATTAGTATGAAATTATTAGTAAAGAATTGGAGAAAAATTGAAGCTTGTGATGTTAGCATAATCTATATGTTATCAAAAAGATACAAGTAAACAAACATTTGTATTTTGTGCTTCAATTCCTAGTCGCATGTTCTCTCTATTTGTTTTCTACATATTTCTTTCTTTGAAATTATGTGTTTCATTTAATTTTATTTGCAAAACACATTATGTTATACAATTTTCAACTCGATCAACGCTCCCGTTTTTAATTTGAAATCCCTTTAATGTCATTTGTACTTTTCATGAAGTAAAAAGTACGCAACGTAAACCATACAGAGGGCCAAAAGCAATGTATATGCTAGAAAAGAGTATTCATGGTGGATAATAAAGGGTTTTCTTGTTAGAAATGCTGTTCATCGCTATCTCTGGAGAGCTCCAGTAGTGGGACGAGTCTAATAGCCAGAAACTGTAAGGACTTCTGTGCGACTGTGTGGCCTGTCACTCTCTGGTCTGTGGTACCTTGTGGTTTAGTTACTTTTCCCCCTCATCTTGCAGGGTGATAGTTACCTCACGCAGATCGTATCGAGGTGAACTCGATTATATGGTTACAGTTTGGCCGGCCGTTCTCCGGCTCTGACATACGTATTTAAAGTATTTCATGCCATATTATTATAGTGACGATAATAATAGGACTTACGTACACTAAAAGTCGGAATTGACGCACATACAAAATAGCAAAGAAAGTTCACCAGCGCAAGCAACCGAAGTCACGTGGACCAAACAAAATTAAACTGGTAACACGATGTTGGATACAAAAACCACGCCTAACATTGACAATGCTGATTGCGCTAGCAGACAGTTTTAACTTCCTGACCACGACACCGGATGTAGAGTCTCCCAGTACTACAAACAGAAGCACTTAGTGTACGTACAAAGTGTGGACGAAATATTGGAATAGAGTGGTGTTGCAATGAATATCTTGCATGATAATGACATTGCAAGTTGGATTTCAGTGTTTTAAAGCTAATATAGTCCTATAATTTCATTCTAAACATAATTTTGAGGTATGTTTTCATTTGCTCATTTTTGTACTATTGGTACTATTAACATTTCCCTTTCACTTCCTGCAATCCCAAAACGTCAGGGCCGGAGATCCAATGGCCGTACTGTAGTTTAATATATGTTTATCAAGTTAAGGGCCATATATAATCTAATTTTTTAAATATCTATTCAAAAAAGCTGTGTATTGGTGTGTTTTAGATGAAGGAATGAGATAGATCCTGCACTGTGGCAGACATAGTTGAAATACGGAGATATTGAAAGCTTAGCTAACTGATTGTCATGGGATCCCATAATCGAATTCTTTTCTTCATCATCAGAGTCAGTCAGAGCATACATTTTCTTCACTGTCTACGAAAGACAAGGGTTTTACAAGCAATTTTTTTATCTTGTTTTGATAATTCACTGTATTGGCAAGAACACCAAAATAAGATTGCAGATAGACTACACACGAATGTAATATACCTATTTATATTTTTAATTTACCTTCTCCAACGTTAAGTCAGATCGGACAAGTAATATATATATATATATATATATATATATATATATATATATAAACATAATATATTAGCCTTCAATTCGCTTACCTTCATAACGCGTGCTCAACCATCTGCACTAATGAAATGTGTCCTGAAATTATAAAACGATAATACAGTAACCCTACATTTTCGATAGAGTTACTTTCCAATGTTAGTTTATATTTGCTTTCGAGACCCATTTTTGTATTTCGTTGAAGTTAGTTAAGAAGCATATCCTATTTAGTAACATACCAATTACTTCTTTACTATTAAGGCATTATTTATACCTAGTCTACTTGTCTTTCGATGTTTCAAAATACACTGTTTCAAGTGCTTTAAACATCACGTACGATATTAACGGAGTATCCATTCCAGTTCACCGTTCTAAGCTGTAAATTCTCTTCCTAACTTTGAAAATTGTCTCAGGTTTGAACTACTGTTCTAAATAGCAGTATTGTCTGGCATTATAATGTTTTCCCTGATGTATTAATCCTTTTCACAGAGCGCTTACTTCCGGAATCGTCAATGTATGAATTAAACTTTTTTACGTCTTTTTTGACAATATAATACTGTTTTAAAGTATGGACAAGTATTTATTGGTTTATGTAGGTTATTTTATCTACGTTAAACGATATTTCATTAATTGGTGTTAATGCTCATTCTTTGTACATACACTATCACAAACTGCGAACACTTATGATAAATGAAATGAAACTGCAATCAGGAAAGGTATTTGGCAATGAAATGTTCTGGTTTAAGTTAAGGGTGCTTCCCAATTATTTATCAATTATGGGAATTGAGGAATACCTGTAAAAATCGCCAGCTTGGTATTATGTTCCCGGCGGGATTTGGAAGTTACTTTCACGAATTTGTGCCTTAACAAGTATGTAGCTGTCTGTGGTGGTGAAGAAATAACTTTTGAAGGCTACGACTAGGTTCTTGAAGTTCTTTATGCCTCTTAAACTGGGCTCGCAGTAAAATCTAATATTACCATTTAAATGGATAAAATTCTTGAAATTATCCTTTTAGCTTCAGCTTACAGGCAAAAGGAGACTAAGAATGATTATTTATGCATGGCTAAACTTTCGCACTTATGTTATACTGGGGTTTCATTTCCTTCTCCACATTTCCTACATAAAGGCTCACTTGTAAGTATCACTATCTACGCAATTTATGGTGGTAGGTAAGATAGCAAAACCATTTGAGTTTAGATGTAGTCAAGTTTAAAACAACTTACAAATATTTACCGAAATTAAATCATGGACTTACCTGGTAATATTTTGTTTATTTGAATATGCAGGATACGTCCAATATGATAGTTGGGTTATGCCATATGAGATACTTCTAAGAGAGACACCACAAAAGACCTCGATTCTGTGTTATTAAGAACCTGGTCCCCTTTTGCGAGTATGTTCTACAGCTCAGTACCTACAAACGTTAATGCAAACAAGCGTGATGGATCCTCTGGTAAAGCATGTTCAACATACGTTGGCATTAACTTTGGCAGATCAACTTGAAGCTACTAAATATGTGGCTCTGTAAAGGTAAAAGTGCCAGAAAATTCATTCTATGCTTACTAAATAACGTAGGGTTATTGCTGTCCATCAAGGAAGACCCAAAGTGTAATATAAAAACTGAAGTTAAAATTGAACATTTAAATTGCTACGCAGGATGAGCAGCTACCCTGTCCTCTAGCTTACACAATAGGCAAATTTAGACCATTATGTTGTATGATTACTAACAGCGTATGAGAGTGGTAAAGTCAGCTATGATACATTAAAGGAGGTAAGCTGAAATTTATTTTAATGTATTTAAGCCAACTAAGACTCATTAAAACGGTATATTCCCTAGCTTCTGAAAATGCCACAGATGGAAGCAAGAAGCCAGATGACGTACTTCTTCATTAATATCGAATACATCAAAGCCCGAGAACCTAAACTTGTAATTTTAAATTGCTTTTTATATCGTTGTTTTATCCACTAGTTGGATAGTGATCATTTTTAATTTGCAAGCCTTACGGGGAATAAAAGTGTTCTACATCTCTGTTTGTCAGGGCCATAGACCTTTAAACAACATTTGTGAAATAGGTAACTAAATGTTCCTTGTGACCTCAGACATAACTGCTTTTATCATTTACATACCAAACTCAGAATGTTCAGATGGTTCGCTTCCTGCATCTAAACTGTGAAAGTGTTTCAACATTTTCACTTACGCAACACAAAGCTAATGCATGTCTCCTGTGCCTTATATACAGGAAAATATGTATATAACAGTATATATAAGAGTTATTACTGTAAAATGGATATAAATTTAAAATGTATAGAGTAAAATGTATATAAAATATAGTCATAATAAATGAATGTATAGCATTTAACATTACATAATGAATCATTATAGATATTTCCTTAACTTGAAATATTCAATTAAAAGTTAACTCCATGAACTATGTTGTGGAATTGCGTATCTTAAGTATCTTAAACATGCTTAAATTGCCAGCCCTCGTAGTCGCGCTCGCAGCGTATGTCTAGCGTTCCGCCGCGTAGAGGGTCGCGGATTCGAGTCCAGGCTGGAACATGGGTATTTATGTGTATAGTGTATATGTTTTAAAAGTACAGGAAACAAATAGTGATCAAACAGAAACAAGAAAACTACTTATTGCTTGTTCTGACCGAGAAGGCAAAAGGCATGAGCGTGAAGGGGTTTAAGGAAATGTTCTCTGAAGAACTGCTATATAATATAAAGGCACGGTGACGTTAGGTTTCTTTCTCTTTCTTATTTTAATGCAATAGGACATAAACATTTAGATGATATTATCAATAAATAGATAGTGAAACGCCATAGAGAGGAGCAAAAGACAGTTTTGTACTCTCTGCAAAAGTTGCACTATGAAAACTAATTGCAATGGGTAGAAAGAAACGTAAGGCCTCGTATTCTAAAGAAAAGGAGAAAAGAATTAATAAACGTTTAATAAGCTCTCAAATTTTATGTTTAATGTATTTATGGTTTCCAAATTTCAAAGAACTGTTTTAATTAAGAATCCACACACGCTCTTTTCCTAAATAGTCCACTCTTTCTTTTATCTTTGTGCCTTTTTGGTGGCCAAACATGTCATTTTTGTGTTCTGAAGAAGTGTATACTCAAGGAATCTGCTTCTTGGCCATTGATATTGTAAATCAGGAGACTTGATTTTCCATTAAATGCATAATAAATCTCACGTTTAGTATCATGCATTTGATACACAATAGCCACACATAATTCGAAATAAATGGAGATAAATAGACTTTAAACATTATTTATAGCGGTGTTTAAATGTTGAACTAGCGAAAGTAATGAATTTATGAAAGAGAAAGGGCTACTGCTCTGTTAATAATAGTGCTTGTGTATTTAGTTATTAATGGACTCTAACTACAGGAAACGTAGCAGCAAGGAGAAAACAGACGGGGGGGCTTCCGGTAACTGAGCAATAGCACGACAAATAGGTGATAGTGGGGAACTTTCTCTTTCAACGTGACCACTGGCAGGTAGGGATAAAGGGGAGACCGAATGCCAACCAGATGTGTATTAAGATATGTCCTAGTACAGTAAGATTCCTAACGATTTCAACAAGACACTAATCCTATTCCGGCTAGCTCTATGTAAGTTACAGCAACACTGAGGCTCCATGACAGCTATGAAGGCTCCCAGAGAGACGGCCGTAGGAATTCCACAAAGAACCAGGGATAGATTTCTAAAGAAAAGATTCTAACGTGCTCCTGCAACATCACAACTGCCGCCGCCTGGTCATACAAGCCTGAAACAGATGCTGTGAAAGAGATGACAGAAATTACTGGGGACAGGAAACGGACTGCACATTCGTGGTAGAAATGAGAACCAATCTTGCATTCAGCTATCGACCCGGAGAAACCACTAAAAATATCATGGTCAAAGTGGCTTGTCCATCGATACTTGAAACTTAGTTCTCCCAAATGCGAAACTCTCTAATTATCAGGGCCAATATCTAAATCAATATGTAACCTTAGGGGCACATGAGGATACTTCTAAGCTGCTATTGCTTGGTTCACGGATTTTGTGTTATATTGCCTTCGAGGTCCATGTTCTGAATCATATTAAGGCAATTCCTCCGTAAACACCAATATAACATCAGCAAATTCATTGCACATACGCGCTTCCAAATTGATGAACTGCCACGTCGGCATTTCCCAAGCTCTAACTTGCGCTCCAACTGCAATAATTCACCGCTGCACACACTGCAAAGCAATACACAGAAGGAAAACCGTGATATACCACTTGCACGTTAAGCTAAACAAAATATTTGCAAAGGATATAGTGAATAATTACATATTCAGTAAATGTGTGGTCTCACACAATGTATTCCAATATAAAGCAATTTAAAGTCCTTTAACTTTACTTGTGGTAGTAATATTCAAAACATGTATGCAGTGATTTACGATCAATTTATATTAGATTCCTCAAAATAACGAATAATTCCTATAGGTTACTTTTCAGAAACATAGGTTTTAAGTGCAGCTCTCTTGGTTATTTTATAATTGAGGAAATATGCATAAGTGTAAAAGTATAAAAGCTGGAAGAAGAAACTGCCTGTAATATATTTAAAAGGGGATAATATGTGTGCCTCAGCAGAGTATCTGAGCATAGTAATATGCCAAGGATTTTCAGAATGTGGGTGCACAGTAATGAGCTTCAAGTATATTTTTGGACTATTTAACATGATATTGTATATATATAGTTAAATGATGATGATGGACGTATATTTATAGAAAATTGTTATTTACACTTTTTGAACAGACAAATTCTTTCCGCAGATACCCCAGGTAAACGCCAGAGAAAGTAAGAGGCCACTGGAATTTGATAGCACTTGTATGAAAACCTAAAATAATTAAATTAATATTGTGTTTGCCCATATACATGATAAGAAGTTTTGCAATTTATATGGAAATTTGAGTAAAATATTTTATGTTCTTATTGTGAAAGTGAGCCTTAATTAAGAAAGCTGTGTCATTTGTTCTTAGTTTTATAATTCAGATCATTATTTAGTTTCGCTTTCCCCATGATGTTAATTGTGACAAAAGAGATACCATAATACGCATTTTTATAAATAAAAGCAGATATTGCTTTCATGTGTCATAATTTCGTAAAGACGCAGTTATAAGCCCTTAATACAAAATCATGGAAAATAGTGATAGTAAACTGATATTTACTATGATAAATGGAAAAAAGAAAAACTAGATGGAAAAGTCAAGGCTTCCGATAAGCTAAAAGATATTTATTCAATATTCCTTAGTTTAAGAAAAAAGTGAAAAGAAATCTGTGCAATATGTTATTAGTGCACAAATGTGGGAAACTGTGATTGTAATTTGGTTTATTGTGAAAGTATTTATACAGTTCGATAAAAGGTTACGAACAGTTTTACATTTGTTAGTAGGGCAGAACGATATATTTTAGTTAATGAAATGTTTTATACAATATTAACCCATCCAAATTGAAGCCCCATTATCGTGTCTCTCTTTCCCAAATATTTTGCTCCCCTATACTTCCCGTCACAGTTTAAGTTATCCTACAGATCTAAAAATTATTAACTTTCGCTGCTAATTTATTATTTTAAAGTCAATTTTGTGTTGCATTTGAGTTCACGATTCTTGATTTTTGCTTGAGTTTTTCATTGGGCATTTCCATCGCTTATCGCTTGTAATATAAAACATCCGAATACTAATTAAGTAAATGTATTACAAGTTCTCTTTTATTAATTATGTGATACGGTATTTATGTTGTAATACGTTATTACCATACTAATTGTCAGTCCCTCTTGTTTACTGATAGAATGCTTTGATCTAGCTGCCGTATACCGAAGATTTAACGTTAATACTTCCCACCTGTATCATCAGTTGTGGCTCAGTGGTTAGACCGCTTGGCGCTCACCTAGGCGGCCCGGGTTCGATCCCAGGCGACCGCAAAGTGAGATTTGTGGTGGACAACACGGCGCAGGGGCGGGTTTTCTCCGGGATCTCCGGTTTCCCCCACCATATCACTCCACCGGTGCTCCATCTTCATCCATGTATCATCAGTGTCATCGCCTGCGGTGCCGTATGTAGTAAAAGTGGGCGTTATACACTACACATCATTAGTTGTGGAGCAATTAAAGGAAATGACATCAGGGGTGGGACTATGGTCAGCACCATAAACGACAGAAGGAAAGAAAGTCCAAACGAGGAGCAAAATCGTGTAGGAGCACATCTCTGCAGAAGAATTTACGGTTGATTACTGAAGCTCCAAAAGGTCTGCAAAAACTTTGGAGACAAAGAAGACTGAGACAGTAAGAGAGGCGAGAGAAATGATTCAACGTCAGAAACCACCAAAGTACATGTGATGGATAAGAGTGTAGTCATTCGTAGTTTAATGAAAATATAGCAAAAGCATTCATTAAAGAGCATTAATAATATTTCGGTCTCAGTTTACTTATTGTCTCTTTAACTGCTGGTATATATAAGTCCACATATTAATTGCATATGAAGCCAATGTAATTGGATAACTGTTGTGATTAGGCAAAAAAGGATAAATTAATGGTACTTATCAAATATTCGCTTATCAAACAGTTTGTAAATATCTTTTTATAAGCTTCAGCAATAGGTAGAATATGCTTTACTTCGTCCTGCAATACAACCTTCACACCTCCTCTTGGCGCATATAATTATCACTTCTCCCCAAATGAAACCTGACACATCCTTCTGTATAGGTATGAAATTTATTTTCACCAAAGTGTTCAGACATTCAGATATGAAACAGATTATATATACTTACAAATATAAAGTAGTGGCAACATTTTCTTCGATGCTGCTGAATGAAAAATTAAAATAAGCTATGTATACAAAAATAACGTTACACAAAATGTTTATGACATTTTAACTATGAGGGGAGCCTAAAAATTGAAGCATTTTTAGATTCATGCGGTAGGCGGGAAAGATACGGAAGTTGCGGTTAATTTTTGTCTGCGTCTAGTGACAGCACTGTAAAATTTCTAGGTGCCTACATTTACCACTTGGTTATTAAAACGCCAATAACAATGGAGACTCCACTTGCTTCTAGCACCGATTGTGAACTTAGTGGTGATATCCGATTTCTGAGGACAAAGAATTAAAGTCGACTGAAGTTCATCAGGAGTTATACAGTGAATACACTAAAGACGCTATTTAAAGAGCAATACTTTTCCGACGGCTTCAGTCGTTCACTGAAGGGAGAAAACTACTTGACGAGCTACCAAGTGGCCGATTCACATTTCCCACTCCCCGATATTGGTGACGAGGTTCGAAGGGTTATAGACACCGACCGGACACTTACGCTTTATGAAATTGTATTTAAATTTTCTCCTAATGTTGAAATAAGCCGTGCAACCACATAATGGATTACTTTAGAGAATATAGTCAATTAATAGTGTGTGTAAGAGGGGCGGCTCGCTTGCTTTCAGAACAACAGAAAGAACAGAGAGATGGCTTACATTGCAATTTTTACGATATTTTGGAAATGAAGGAGTTTATTTTTCCGAATAGTGGCCAGGGAGGAGTTATAGATTCATTATTGGACGTCCGAATCTAAAGGACAGAGTATGACCTGGAAACTAAATAATGAAAAAACGCCAAAGGGGTGGAAAAAGTTGAAACGATTGGCAAGATAAAACAATGATATTCTATGTTCTGGGATTCTGAGTAATGTAGCTTGATTACCATCTCCATAGGACCATATGAGAGCTGATCACTTTTGTCAGCTGCCGAGAAAACTTAGTAGGCCTATCCAAAGCAAAATTAAGATAGAGTGAGGGGGAGAGAGATGAGGAAACAGTATATTTGTTCCACAATAATACTGCTCTACCGCACGCTGTTCGTAAAACTCAAATCCTATTGAAGAAGCTTGGATGGGAAGTTTTCTGTCGTCCAACATGCTCTGCTGACTTTAAACTAAGTGATGACCATATCTTACCTTAGCTGAGGCAAAATTCTGGGGGAAAGCGCTTCGTAATTGAAGATGAGTTAAAAAGGAAGCGGAAAAGTATATAGATATTCAAGGAGATTATGGAGGAAAATTGTTACCTGAATGTATCCTTCCATTGTACTCTTTCTAAATACATAAAATGTGAAGCAAACATTGTTTAACATACTTTGGGTGCGTCCCTGTTATATAAATTAATAAGAGTATTAGCGTCACAATTGCTATGCCAACATTGCTGAGAGACAACCTACCAATCGAGAATTTAAAATTTCAACATCGATTATGCCCTTGTACTGGTTAATTGAGTCTACAGCTTACATGTGTCCCCCAACTTTCTAGACAAGCCACTGTTTAGTGCTCTCGTAAAGTAAACTTTTTACCATTTGTAGTCTGAATCTCCATTACGTGAGAAAGGTTACTTACTGCTACGGTAACGACTTCAAAGCTTGTAATTACTTGAATCTTGCTTTATAGGAAAATTATACTTTAATATAGCTCCACATTTATAGCATGAGCAGCCTGTAGTTTACATATACCCCCTTACATCACAGACCAAGTAGTTTCCCCTGCACGTCGTTACCACCGTAGTGATACAAATTGCAGTTTAGATACACTTCCTTAAAGCAGGGAAAAAGTAGTTACTGCTACTGCAGCCACTGCAACTTTCCCTACATTTTGTAGCCTGACCCTTAGATAAAGCCGCCATACAGATCACACGAAGCAGTTGCAGTATTTTGACTACGATTTTCGTAATATTTGCAGCCAAATCTTAAAAAAACTCACCATTCAGAACCGATAAAATAGTTGCTGATGTTCTGGCTAAATCTTTCTTACTGTTTGGAGCCTGCACGAAAGACTAACTCATCATACAGAGGAGATAAGGTAGTTACCGATGGTCTTGCTACATATTTCTTTCTGTTTGAAGCCTGAACCTTAGATTGACCCGCCATACAGAAGAGATGAAGTAGTTGCAGATGCTCTTGATACATGTTTTTTACAGTTTGGAGCCTGAACCTTAGAAAAACTCGCCGTACAGAAGAGATGAAGTAGTTGCCGATGCACTGGCTACATCTTACTTACCCTTTGCAGCTTGAGCATAAGATTAACTCTCCATACACAACAGATGAAGCAGTTACCAATGCTCTGGCTACTTCTTTCTTACTGTATGGAGCATGAACCTTAGATTAACTCGCTATACAGAAGAGATGAAGTAGTTGCCGATGATGTTGCTATACCTTACTTACTGTATAGAGCCTGAACCTTAGATTAACCCGCCCTGCAGAACAGATGAAGTAGCTGCCGATGCTCTGGCTACATCTCTCTTATGTTTGGAGCCTGAAATAAAAAATTTTTACGATAAAAAATATATATTTTTTTAATTCCCTTATTTAACCGTTTCTTATTGTTTCCGTTTAATTACCTATCAGTTTTCTGCAGCTTCACACACATACACTATGCACATAAACATCAATGCCCAGAGCGGGACCCGAACCCGCGACCCTCTACGCGATGGAACGCTAGCGACATACGTTCTAACGACCACGGCTACGAGGGCCGGGCTGCTAGACACGCCACACAGATGAGATGAAGTATTTGCCGATGCTCTGGCTACATCTTTGTTACTGTGGGAAGCCTGAACCTTAGATTAACCCGCCATACGGAAGAGATGAAGTAGTTGGCGATGCTCAGCCTAAATCTCTCTTATTGTTTGGAGCCTGAAATAAAGCTTAATACGCCACACAGAAGAGATGAAGTAGTTGCCGATGGTCTTGCTACCTCTTTCTTACTGTTTGGCGCCTGCGCCAAAGACTAACTCACCATACAGATGAGATGAAGGAGTTACCGATGGTCTGCCTACATGTATCTTTCTGTTTGAAGCCTGAACCTTAGATTGACCCGCCATTCAGAAGAGATGAAGGAGTTGCCCATGGTCTTGCTACATCTTTCTTTCTGTTTGCAGCCTGAAACTTAGATTGACCCGCCATACAGAAGAGATGAAGTAGTTGCCGTTGGTCTTGCTACATCTTTCTTTCTGTTTGGAGCCTGAAACTTAGATTGACCCGCCACACAGAAGAGATGAAGTAGTTGCCGACGGTCTTGTCACATCTTTGTTTCTGTTTGGAGCCTGAAACTTAGATTGACCCGCCATACAGAAGAGATGAAGTAGTTGCCGATGGTCTTGCTACATCTTTGTTTCTGTTTGGAGCCTGAGACTTATGATTGACCCGCCATACAGAAGAGATGAAGTAGTTGCCGTTGGTCTTGCTACATCTGTTTTTCTGTTTGGAGCCTGAGACTTAGATTGAGCCGCCATACAGAAGAGATGAAGTAGTTGCCGATGGTCTTGGTACATCTTTCTTTCTGTTTGGAGCCTGAAACTTATATTGACCCGCCATACAACAGAGATGAAGTAGTTGCCGATGGTCTTGCTACATCTTTCTTTCTGTTTGGAGCCTAAACAAAAGACTAACTCGCCATACAGAGGAAATGAAGAAGCTGCCGATGGTCTTGCTACATCTTTCATTCTGTTTGCAGCCTGAAACTTAGATTTACCTGCCATACAGAAGAGGTGAAGTAGTTGCCGATGGTCTTGCTACATCTTTCCTTCTGTTTGGAGCCTGAAACTTATATTGACCCGCCATACAGAAGAGATAAAGTAGTTGCCGATGGTCTTACTACATCTTTCTTTCCGTTTGGAGCCGGAAACTGAGATTGACCCGCCTTACAGAAGAGATGAAATAGTTGCCGGTGGTCTTGCTACATCTTTCTTTCTGTTTAGAGCCTGAGACTTAGATTGACCCGCCATATAGAAGAGATAAAGTAGTTGCAGATGGTCTTGCTACATCTTTCTTTCTATTTGGAGCCTACACCAAAGACTAACTCGCCATACAGAGCAAATGAAGTAGCTGCCCAGGGTCTTGCTACATCTTTCTTTCTGTTTGGAGCCTGAGACTTATGATTGACCCGCCATACAGAAGAGATGAAGTAGTTGCTGTTGGTCTTGCTATATCTGTTTTTCTGTTTGGAGCCTGAGACTTAGATTGAGCCGCCATACAGAAGAGATGAAGTAGTTGTCGATGGTCTTGCTACCTCTTTCTTACTGTTTGGCGCCTGCGCCAAAGACTAACTCACCATACAGATGAGATGAAGCAGTTACCGATGGTCTGCCTACATGTATCTTTCTGTTTGAGGCCTGAACCTTAGATTGACCCGCCATACAGAAGAGATGAAGTAGTTGCCCATGGTCTTGCTACATCTTTCTTTCTGTTTGCAGCCTGAAACTTAGATTGACCCGCCATACAGAAGAGATGAAGTAGTTTCCGTTGGTCTTGCTACATCTTTCTTTCTGTTTGGAGCCTGAAACTTAGATTGACCCACCACACAGAAGAGATGAAGTAGTTGCCGACGGTCTTGTCACATCTTTGTTTCTGTTTGGAGCCTGAAACTTAGATTGACCCGCCATACAGAAGAAATGAAGTAGTTGCCGATGGTCTTGCTACATCTTTGTTTCTGTTTGGAGCCTGAGACTTATGATTGACCCGCCATACAGAAGAGATGAAGTAGTTGCCGTTGGTCTTGCTACATCTGTTTTTCTGTTTGGAGCCTGAGACTTAGATTGAGCCGCCATACAGAAGAGATGAAGTAGTTGCCGATGGTCTTGCTACATCTTTCTTTCTGTTTGGAGCCTGAAACTTATATTGACCCGCCATACAGAAGAGATGAAGTAGTTGCCGATGGTCTTGCTACATCTTTCTTTCTGTTTGGAGCCTACACCAAAGACTAACTCGCCATACAGAGGAAATGAAGAAGCTGCCGATGGTCTTGCTACATCTTTCATTCTGTTTGCAGCCTGAAACTTAGATTTACCTGCCATACAGAAGAGGTGAAGTAGTAGCCGATGGTCTTTTTACATCTTTCCTTCTGTTTGGAGCCTGAAACTTATATTGACCCGCCATACAGAAGAGATAAAGTAGTTGCCGATGGTCTTACTACATCTTTCTTTCCGTTTGGAGCCGGAAACTGAGATTGACCCGCCTTACAGAAGAGATGAAGTAGTTGCCGGTGGTCTTGCTACATCTTTCTTTCTGTTTAGAGCCTGAGACTTAGATTGACCCGCCATATAGAATAGATAAAGTAGTTGCAGATGGTCTTGCTACATCTTTCTTTCTATTTGGAGCCTACACCAAAGACTAACTCGCCATACAGAGCAAATGAAGTAGCTGCCGAGGGTCTTGCTACATCTTTCTTTCTGTTTGGAGGCTGAAACGTAGATTGACCCGCCATACAGAAGAGATGAAATAGTTGCCGATGCACTTGATGCATCCTTCGTTCGTGTTTGGACCCGGAAACATAGATTGACCCGCCATACAGAAGTGATGAAGTAGTTGCCGAGGGTCTTGTTACATCTTTGTTTCTGTTTGGAGCCTGAAACTTAGATTGACCCGCCATACAGAAGAGATGAAGTAGTTGCCGATGGTCTTGCTACATCTTTGTTTCTGTTTGGAGCCTGAGACTTATGATTGACCCGCCATACAGAAGAGATGAAGTAGTTGCCGTTGGTCTTGCTATATCTGTTTTTCTGTTTGGAGCCTGAGACTTAGATTGAGCCGCCATACAGAAGAGATGAAGTAGTTGCCGATGGTCTTGCTACATCTTTCTTTCTGTTTGGAGCCTGAAACTTATATTGACCCGCCATACAACAGAGATAAAGTAGTTGCAGATAGTCTTGCTACATCTTTCTTTCTATTTGGAGTCTACACCAAAGACTAACTCGCCATATAGAAGAGATAAAGTAGTTGCCGATGGTCTAGTTGTGCGGTGACTGGCATACCGCGAGGTTGTCTTTCCGCTGTGTACGGTAGTAAACGCCAGGCAGAGCGGGCTTTGTTTGTGCTGTCGTGTATACAGTTCAGCGCTCCGCGCGTAGTTTTGTTGAATTGGGTATATTTATACCTGTTCGGTTTTGAGTTTAAAAAGTAATCATGGCGATGTACAAACGTGTGAATACACTAAAAATCCAATTTGAAGCAACGGCAAGTAAACCTACTGCATTAGAAATCCACCAGTGTCTTGTAAACTTCATGGGATTACAAGTGGATCAAGTTGACACGCTCCAGCTGCACACAAGGGAACGTGCTATATATGTGAAGGTGATTTCGGCGGTATTATACGATAATCTCCTAGCCCGTTATCAAGATGAACAAACCTTTACCTACGCCTCTGGAGAAACGGCAAAGTTACGCATTACACCGGGTGATCAGCAAACAGTGAATGTTAGAGTGTTCAATTTACCTTCGGAAGTTCCCCTCGCTGTGTTGTCGCAGCAGCTGAGCCAATACGGTACAGTGTATGATATACGCAGAGAGCAATGGAACTCCCAGTAATTTCTTCCGACTAACAACGGAGTGATTGCTGTGAAGATGGGACTAAAACGTCACATACCTGCTAGCTTGGTTATCGATACCTATTTGATTGGAATCAGTTACATCGGTCAACCGCAAGCTTGTCATCTCTGTCATGCCACTACCCACCTGAAAGCTGAGTGCCCCCTTCGTGCTACGCGGTTACCCATCAACCCACGGAACCGTCCAGTTACCTTCAGTGTCGCAGCAGGTGCTAACTCATATGCTGCTGCTGTCGGTAGAGAGTACGCAGCAGGTTCGACGAGTACGTCCACAGAAGACCAGCCACCGGAGCAACCTACACAACCGGCAGACAATGGTCCGGTAGTAGTGGAGCTGACGAGAGAGCCGGAGGAGTACGAAAAGTCTGCAGTGGCCAACGATATCACGCCTATGGTTGAGACACAGGATGCCCCTGAAAGATCTGCTGTTACTGCTCCACCTGAGGGTTCTCGGGATGGTGCTATGGAGGTTGTAAGTGATGAAGAAGTAGAGGTATCTGATACAGAAATAGCTCAGTTAAGGCAAAAGGTTGGCATTACATTGTCGGGTCGCGACCCTCGATTAAGAAGTCAGCACAGGACGATGGAAGTGCAAGTAATTCCACCACGACAGCAACCTCCGGATGTGCTACACCTGAAAGGTGGTCCCCCGGTTCCCATCCAAGGGAAAGAGATAGACTCAGGCAAGCGGCCGGCAGTGGATGACGGTGATGAATATGAAGAAGAACTACGTTCAGCTAAACTTACCAAAGAGGATTCGCGCCCAGGCATTGTTCAAGGAGGCTCAACTGATATTAAAGTGGTTCCTGGTTCTTCGAAATCCTGGCATCACTAAGGATGTGCTCCTAGCCCATTGAATGCCGATAGGTGCGCAAATCTGGGCTTCGCTTAATGTTAATGGTCTGGGACAGGTGGTCAAACAGCAACTTTTAAGGGACTTCTTGATAAATCATGACATAGATATCTGCTTTTTGCAAGAGGTGAATATTGATAATATGGACTTCTTATATGGCTACGAGTACGAGACGAATCTTGGGCCGGAAGGTACCGGTACGGCTATTGTGTATCGTCAAGGTTTACAACTACATAATTTCGTGCTCCATCCCTCTGGTAGAGCCATCTCAGCAGTGTATGAGGGCATTACCTTGGTGAACATTTACGCCCCTGCGGGCAGTAATAAACGAAAGCAGCGAGAAAATTTTATTAGGCAAGACATCTTGACCCATATTCCATCAAGTGCACCGTTCGTCCTGGTTGGCGATTTTAATTGTACTTTAGCTGCTACAGATCAGCGGGGTGCCGTCAATGGGTGTAGTACTCTGCAACAGCTAGTAGAACAAATGCATTAGGTTAATTAATGGAAATTAATTATTCTTTCACACTGGCCGTGTGTAGGCTAAATTGTGGAAACGTAGAGTCACACTGAAAAATTCAATGCCATAGCCGGGATTTGAACCACGGATCTTCTGGTTTCCGTCCAGCCGCACTACCATTGTGCTACTATGGCCAACGTGCCGATATGACATTAAATTCTCCAACTGACTCGTATTTTCCCGGTAAACCACTTAGGAGTTCTCATAAACACATGAGACAACTACCTTAATGGCGACTTACTAAATGTAAGTACTTTAAGGCCCGGGCTTTATAGTTAACCACTATTAGGGTAATTAATGGAAATTAATTATTCTTTCACACTGGCCGTGTGTAGGCTAAATTGTGGAAACCTAATAGTGGTTAACTATAAAGCCCGGGCCTTAAAGTCCTTACATGTAGTAAGTCGCCATTAAGGTAGTTGTTTCATGTGTTTATGAGAACTCCTAAGTGGTTTACCGGGAAAATACGAGTCAGTTGGAGAATTTAATGTCATATCGGCACGTTGGCCATAGTAGCACAATGGTAGTGCGGCTGGACGGAAACCAGAAGATCCGTGGTTCAAATCCCGGCTATGGCATTGAATTGTTCAGTCTGACTCTACGTTTCCACAATTTAGCCTACACACGGCCAGTGTGAAAGAATAATTAATTTCCATTAATTAACCTAATAGTGGTTAACTATAAAGCCCGGGCCTTAAAGTACTTACATGTAGTAAGTCGCCATTAAGGTAGTTGTCTCATGTGTTTATGAGAACTCCTAAGTGGTTTACCGGGAAAATACGAGTCAGTTGGAGAATTTAATGTCATATCGGCACGTTGGCCATAGTAGCACAATGGTAGTGCGGCTGGACGGAAACCAGAAGATCCGTGGTTCAAATCCCGGCTATGGCATTGAATTTTTCAGTCTGACTCTACGTTTCCAGAACAAATGCACCTGACAGATACCTGGGAGCATAAGCACGGCTCAGCAGTACAATTTACATTCGTGAGAGGACCATCAGCTTCACGACTGGACCGCATGTATGTTACGGCTGAACTCTTACCCCGCCTTCAGCGCACAGAAATAATGCCGGTGGCATTTAGTGATCATAACGCTGTAATACATGCACTTGAGGGCAGGGCGGCGAGCTGCAATAGAGGCAGAGGTTACTGGAAACTTAACTGCTCCTTGCTTACGGATGAGGAAGTAATGACTGATTTCCAGGACTGCTGGTCACGATTGCGGGAATCCTTTGCGCGTGCACCAAACAAAGTCGACTGGTGGGTGTGTAAAGCCAAACCTACATTACGAAACTTCTTTCGGGCTGCTGCCGTTCGTCGAGCGCTGGCTAGAACAGAAACCATGGAATATTACTTCCAAATCCTCCACGAGCTGCACGTACGCCAGCAGCAGGGAGACAATGTTCTGCAACTAGTGCGGGAGATCAAAGAACACATAAAAGCTCGTAAAACACAACAACTTCAGGGATATTTGGCCAGAGTACACTCGGAGGAAGTACTGCATGGGGAGCAGGCGAGTTTTTTTCATTTGGCAAAGGAACGTAAAAATGGTCGCCGGAAGCTAATCACTCAACTTGAAATAGATGGACGGGAGGTTTCCACTACAGCCGAAATTATTCGTGAAGTGAACAATTTATACGCACAACGATTCACCGACCTCGCAGATCTCGCACACAAAGTAGAGGCATATATGTCAAAATTCCTACCAGAGCTACCGGAAGAATTGTGGCAGGACACGCTGTCGCTGTCCAAATCAAAGTTACGTGAAATAATCCAAAAATCCAAATTGCGTGCCTCCCCAGGACCTGATGGCTTGTCATATGAATTTTACAAGCAATGTTGGTGTCACATCCAGAACGAACTGTTACAAGTCTTTCAGGAAATGTGGAATACAGAGCATTTACCACGCACATTTGCAGAAGGGATAGTGGTACAACTTCCGAAGGTGGCTTGACCCAAGTCCTTACAGGATTATCGACCGATCACGCTGTTAAACTGTGATTACAAACTGTTCGCTAAAATAATTGTTGGTCGTATGCAAAAGATACTACCATATAGCATTAGCGAGTTCCAGGCCGCAGTAAAGAAGGGAGCGACCCTGCAAAATACTTTAGCTGCCTTGAGAGGATGTATACTGCATTGCGCACAGGAACATCAGTCTGCAGCGATTATTAATTTTAACCTCCAAAGGGCGTTTAACAGCGTTGTTCATGACGGTTTTTGGAGACGTAAGATGGAATTAAAAGTGCCTGATAAATTCTGCAACCTGATTCGAGCCATGTATGCTGGTGCCTCGTCAAAAGTTCTCTGCAATGGCTATTTAACGTCTGCTATACTGACTAAACGCTCAGTCAGACAAGGATGTCCCATGTCCATGATGCTATTCTCCCTGTATGTTGACCCACTACTCCGACAGCTGCAATCTACACTTGATGGACTTGAGATATATGGGCAGCGAATGGTTGTGAGGGCCTACGCAGATGATATTGCGGTAATAGTTACCACCCCCCAAGACAGTCCTCGCTTAAGAGATTATTTACAAGAGTACGAGGGATTGACAGGGATGACATTTAATATGCAGAAGTCCGAGATTTTAGCCATTGGACCAGATCCGCCGGACACATCCATCTTAGGAATACCTATGGTGCGGCGTACGAAGATTTTGGGAGTTTACTTTAGCGATAGCGAGACGGACATGAGGGAATATAACTGGACGACCCGGATTAATGTACTGCGTGGGATGATGTACAAGCAGAAACTCCGGATGTTGAATTTGGTACAACGTATACGATATTGTAACAGTTTCGCGCTCAGCAGGATTTGGTACATTGCACACGTGCTACCACCAACAAAGCGGGATTCCCAGAGGATAGAACAGATATTGGACTATTTCATCTGGACAGGGAAGCTCTACCGTGTTGCGCGGGCTCAACTATGTCTCCCGAAGGGGCAAGGTGGTTGGGGATTAATAGAGGTGGCTCTTCAGTCGCAAGCGTTGATGATCAAAATGCTTCTGCTTGCCCTAAATAATCAGAGTGATGCCGTGGACACCATGATACAACGCACTCACATGGATTTTTGGCGCCAAGGACAACGAGGCAAGGTACCCGAGATTTTACGGGACACGTATTACGCGTTGGAGCGGTTACCCCCGGAGCACTCAATAGATGGTGATAAGTGCACAGTAAAGAACATTTATGCTTATCTTCGTCAAGCAGCTAGAATCACCCCACAGGTACAGATAAAATATCCGCTGCTGCCCTGGCAGCGCATATGGAAATGTTTTGGCTGTCAGCAACTGAACACCACATGGTTAGCGGTGACGTATGAAATTGTCAATGAACTTCTTCCAACGGCAGACAAACTGTACTGCCACAAAATGGCTTACTGCCCGAGATGCCCTATTTGCTCGGAAGCAGATTCACTTCCGCATCGGGTGATGGTATGTTCCGGAAAAGCTGGTATATGGAACTGGGTCCTAGACAAATGTAATAGCTGGATACCTGCCGGACGGGATGCTTCACATGAAGATATCTTACATTTGAATCTTCCTATGGTGAACCCTTCATTACAACGTGCACTGCTCTGGCTGATAACGGGTACATTTACCTGGATAAACACACTGGACACGCCGGGTGATTGTTCAATATCACGGCTCAGACGATTTTCACGCGAAGAGAGATGGACAATGATCCAGCTCAAGAAAATAGCACCCTTCAAACCGTGGATACTGCACGTTTAAGAGATATAGGCAATATAATATCAATTTCCGACATCATTCCCCTACATGTAAAACAGTGAGGTACAATAAAATAAAGATAAAAATCGGTCCCCTCCCTTCCTCCCTCTCCTTGTCCCTCCCCTCCCTTCGTCCCTTTTTCTCTTCAAAAATAAAAGCAAGTAGCGTAAGTTAACAAACAAAAAAAGGCTGCAAAAAAAGGCCGCAGAAAAAAAAATGGTCTTGCTACATCTTTCTTTCTGTTTGGAGCCTGAAACTTAGATTGACCCGCCATATAGAAGAGATAAAGTAGTTGCCGATGGTCTTGCTGCATTTTTCTTTCTGTTCAGAGCCTACACAAAAGACTAACTCGCCATACAGAGGAAATGAAGTAGCTGCCGATGGTCTTGCTACATGTTTCTTTCTGTTTGGAGCCTGAAACGTAGATTGACCCGCCATACAGAAGAGATGAAATAGTTGCCGATGTTCCTGCTACATCCTTCGTTCTTGTTTGGAGCCTGAAACATAGATTGACCCTCCATACAGAAGAGTTGAAGTAGTTGCCGTTGGTCTTGTTACATCTTTCTTTCTGTTTGGAGCATGAGAAATAGATTGACCCGCCATACAGAAGAGATGAAGTAGTTGCCGATGGTCTTGCTACACCTTTCTTTCTCTTTGCAGCCTACACCAAAGACTAACTCGCCATACAGAGCAAATGAAGTAGCTGCCGAGGGTCTTGCTACATCTTTCTTTCTGTTTGGAGGCTGAAACGTAGATTGACACGCCATACAGAAGAGATGAAATAGTTGCCGATGCACTTGCTACATCCTTCGTTCGTGTTTGGAGCCTGAAACATAGATTGACCCGTCATACAGAAGAGATGAAGTAGTTGCCGAAGGTCTTGTTACATCTTTGTTTCTGTTTGGAGCCTGAAACTTAGATTGACCCACCAAACAGAAGAGATGAAATTGCCGATTGTCTTGCTACATCTTTCTTTTTGTTTGGAGCCTGAAACTTATATTGACCCGCCATACAGAAGAGATAAAGTAGTTGCCGATGTTCTTGCTACAATTTGTGTTCTGTTTGGAGCCTGAAACGTAGATTTACCCGCCATACAGAAGAGATGAAGTAGTTACCGTTGGTCTTGTTACACCTTTCTTTCTGTTTGGAGCATGAGACTTAGATTGACCCGCTATACAGAAGAGATGAAGTGGTTGGCGATGGTCTTGCTACATCTTTCTTTCTATTTGGAGCCTAAACCAAAGACTAACTCGCCATACAGAGGAAATGAAGTAGCTGCCGAGGGTCTTGCTACATCTTTCTTTCTGTTTGGAGCCTGAAACGTAGATTGACCCGCCATACAGAAGAGATGAAATAGTTGCCCATGCTCTTGCTACATCCCTCGTTCTTGTTTGGAGCCTGAAACATAGATTGACCCTCCATACAGATGAAATGAAGTAGTTGCCGTTGGTCTTGTTACATCTTTCTTTCTGTTTGGAGCATGAGACGTAGATTGACCCGCCATACAGAAGAGATGAAGTAGTTGCCGATGGTCTTGCTACATCTTTCTTTCTATTTGGAGTCTACACCAAAGACTAACTCGCCATACAGAGGAAATGAAGTAGCTGCCGAGGGTCTTGCTACATCTTTCTTTCTGTTTGGAGGCTGAAACGTAGATTGACCCGCCATACAGAAGAGATGAAATAGCTGCCGATGCTCTTGTTACATCTTTCTTTCTTTTTGGAGCCTGAAACTTAGATTGAACCGCCATACATAAAAGATGAACTGTTGCCGATTGTCTTGCTACACCTTTCTTTTTGTTTGGAGCCTGAGACATAGATTGACCCGCCATACAGAAGAGATGAAGTAGTTGCCGATATTCTTGCTACAATTTGCTTTCTGTTTGGAGCCTGAAACTTAGATTGTCCCGCCATACAGAAGAGATGAAATAGTTGCCGATGGTCTTGCTACATCTTTCTTTCTGTTTGGAGCCTACACCAAAGACTAACTCGCCATACAGGGGAAATGAAGAGGCTGCCGATCGTCTTGCTACATCTTTCATTCTGTTTGGAGCCTGAAACATAGATTTACCTGCCATACAGAAGAGGTGAAGTAGTTGCCGATGCTCTTGCTACATCTTTCTTTCTGTTTGGAGCCTGAAACTTATATTGACCCGCCATACAGAAGAGATGAAGTAGTTGCCGATGGTCTTGCTACATCGTTCTTTCTGTTTGGAGCCTTAAGCTTAGATTAACCCGCCATACGGAAGAAATGAAGTGTTACCAATGCTCAGCCTAAATATCTCTTATTGTTTGGAGCCTGAAATAAAGCTTAATACGCCACACAGAAGAGATAAAGTAGTTGCCGATGGTCTTGCTACATCCTTCTTACCGTTTGAAGCCTGCACCAAAGACTAACTCACCATACAGATGAGATGAAGCAGTTGCCGATGGTCTTGCTACATGTTTCTTTCTGTTTGGAGCCTGAAACATAGATTGACCCGCCATACAGAAGAGATGAAGTAGTTGCCGATGGTTTTGCTACAATTTGCTTTCTGTTTGGAGCCTGAAACTTAGATTGACCCGCCACACAGAAGAGATGAAGTAGTTGCCGTTGGTCTTGCTACATCTTTCTTTCTGTTTGGAGCCTGAGACTTAAATTGACACGCCATACAGAAGAGATGAAGTAGTTGCCGATGGTCTTGCTACATCTTTCTTTCTGTTTGGAGCCTGAAACGTAGATTGACCCGCCATACAGAAGAGATGAAATAGTTGCCCATGCTCTTGCTACATCCCTCGTTCTTGTTTGGAGCCTGAAACATAGATTGACCCTCCATACAGATGAAATGAAGTAGTTGCCGTTGGTCTTGTTACATCTTTCTTTCTGTTTGGAGCATGAGACGTAGATTGACCCGCCATACAGAAGAGATGAAGTAGTTGCCGATGGTCTTGCTACATCTTTCTTTCTATTTGGAGTCTACACCAAAGACTAACTCGCCATACAGAGGAAATGAAGTAGCTGCCGAGGGTCTTGCTACATCTTTCTTTCTGTTTGGAGGCTGAAACGTAGATTGACCCGCCATACAGAAGAGATGAAATAGCTGCCGATGCTCTTGTTACATCTTTCTTTCTTTTTGGAGCCTGAAACTTAGATTGAACCGCCATACATAAAAGATGAACTGTTGCCGATTGTCTTGCTACACCTTTCTTTTTGTTTGGAGCCTGAGACATAGATTGACCCGCCATACAGAAGAGATGAAGTAGTTGCCGATATTCTTGCTACAATTTGCTTTCTGTTTGGAGCCTGAAACTTAGATTGTCCCGCCATACAGAAGAGATGAAATAGTTGCCGATGGTCTTGCTACATCTTTCTTTCTGTTTGGAGCCTACACCAAAGACTAACTCGCCATACAGGGGAAATGAAGAGGCTGCCGATCGTCTTGCTACATCTTTCATTCTGTTTGGAGCCTGAAACATAGATTTACCTGCCATACAGAAGAGGTGAAGTAGTTGCCGATGCTCTTGCTACATCTTTCTTTCTGTTTGGAGCCTGAAACTTATATTGACCCGCCATACAGAAGAGATGAAGTAGTTGCCGATGGTCTTGCTACATCGTTCTTTCTGTTTGGAGCCTTAAGCTTAGATTAACCCGCCATACGGAAGAAATGAAGTGTTACCAATGCTCAGCCTAAATATCTCTTATTGTTTGGAGCCTGAAATAAAGCTTAATACGCCACACAGAAGAGATAAAGTAGTTGCCGATGGTCTTGCTACATCCTTCTTACCGTTTGAAGCCTGCACCAAAGACTAACTCACCATACAGATGAGATGAAGCAGTTGCCGATGGTCTTGCTACATGTTTCTTTCTGTTTGGAGCCTGAAACATAGATTGACCCGCCATACAGAAGAGATGAAGTAGTTGCCGATGGTTTTGCTACAATTTGCTTTCTGTTTGGAGCCTGAAACTTAGATTGACCCGCCACACAGAAGAGATGAAGTAGTTGCCGTTGGTCTTGCTACATCTTTCTTTCTGTTTGGAGCCTGAGACTTAAATTGACACGCCATACAGAAGAGATGAAGTAGTTGCCGATGGTCTTGCTACATCTTTCTTACTGTTTGGAGCCTGAAACTTAGATTGACCCGCCATACAGAAGAAATGAAGTAGTTGCCGAAGGTCTTGCTACATCTTTCTTACTGTTTGGAGCCTGAAACTTAGATTGACCCGCCATACAGAAGAGATGAAGTAGTTGCCGATGGTCTTGTTACGTCTTTCTTTCTGTTTGGAGCCTGAGTCTTAGATTGACCCGCCGGACAGAAGAGATGAAGTAGTTGCCGATGGTCTTGTTACATCTTTCTTTCTGTTTGGAGCATGAGACTTAGATTGACCCACCATACAGAAGGGATGAAGTAGCTGCCGATGGTCTTACTACATCTTTCTTTCTGTTTGGAGCCTACACCAAAGACTAACTCGCCATACAGAGGAAATGAAGTAGCTGCAGATAGTCTTGCTACATCTTTCCTTCTGTTTGGAGCCTGAAACTTAGATTTACCCGCCATACAGCAGAGATGAAGTAGTTGCCGATGGTCTTGCTACATCTTTCTTTCTGTTTAGAGCCTGAAACTTAGATTGACCCGCCATACAGAAGAGGTGAAGTAGTTGCCGATGCTTTGGCTACATCTTTCTTACTGTTTGGAGCTTGAACCTAAGACTAACAGGCCATTCAGAAGAGATGAAGTAGTTGCCAATGTTCTGGCTGCATCTCTCTTACTGTTTGGAGCTTGAACCTAAGACTAACAGGCCATTCAGAAGAGATGAAGTAGTTGCCAATGCTCTGGCTACATCTTTCTTACTGTTTGGAGCCTACACCAAAGACTAACTTGCCATACAGAAGAGATGAAGTAGTTGACAATGTTCTGGCTGCATCTTTCTTACTGTTTGGAGCTTGAACCTAAGACTAACAGGCCATTCAGAAGAGATGAAGTAGTTGCCAATGCTCTGGCTACATCTTTCTTACTGTTTGGAGCCTACACCAAAGACTAACTTGCCATACAAAAGAGATGAAGTAGTTGCCAATGTTCTGGCTGCATCTTTCTTACTGTTTGGAGCTTGAACCTAAGACTAACAGGCCATTCAGAAGAGATGAAGTAGTTGCCAATGCTCTGGCTACATCTTTCTTACTGTTTGGAGCCTACACCAAAGACTAACTTGCCATACAGAAGAGATGAAGTAGTTGCCAATGTTCTGGCTGCATCTTTCTTACTGTTTGGAGCTTGAACCTAAGACTAACACGCCACACAGAGGAGATGAAGTGGTTACGGATGTTCTGATTACATCTTTCTTACTGTTTGGAGCCTGAAGATTAGATTAACTCTCTACACTCAACAGATGAAGTAGTTACCAGTGCTCTGGCTACAAATTTCTTACTGTTTGGTGCTTGAACCTAAGATTAACACGCCACAAAGGAGATGAAGTGGTTCAGATGTTTTGAATACATATTTCTTACTGTTTGAAGCCTGAACCTTAAATTGACCCGCCATACAGAATAGATGAAGTAGTTTCTAATGCTCTGGCTACAACTTTCATACTGTTTTGACCCAAATTGTGGATTACCCCCCTTACAGAAGAGACGAATTAGTTGCCAATACCAGGCTAAATCTTTGTTTCTGTTTGGAGCCTGAACCCTAGATTAACCCGTCATACAGGTCAAACGGAGTAGTTGTGGCTACGTCTTTCACAGTGTTTGTAGCCCTAAGCGTAGATTAACCTGCCATACAGTTTAGACGAAGCAGTTTCCGAAAGTGCGTTTAAATAAATTGCCTTACTATTCTCTATTTGCATATTGCACAGCGAACTCCGATTTTATTCTGGTGCATGGTTGCTTCATGGATGACATGTGGATTTTCAATGGCCCAATGTCCTGAGCTCTATGAGTTCGCAAAACCAGGTAAATGGAACCTTGTATCATATGGGAAACATGTGATGGACAATATGGCAGGATTTTGCACAGTGAACGTGTGAAACCAACGACAATAGTTCAATCCTTTATCCTTATCTGGTTCCTGTAGCTGATGAACAAGAGTAACCCTTGTGGCGTTAGTCCTGCATTTCTCGCAGCTCTCTGGCACATTGAGTAGGTTAGGTGTACCCTGTCTCCTGCGACAGACGTCTTAATGAAGTTTTGGGTTACTGCTCCGGTCGTGCTCTTAGGTCAACAACCGTGTAAAGCCTAGATGAACAATGCTTGCCTCTTTCACTCACCAGAGGTCTAGTTGATTCCAATTGGTGTACCAGTCCTTGTATTTTGTTTTTGGGAGGACTGCAAGCATCAAATTCTCTCTGGTATGATCTTTGAGTAGCTGTATTGGAATTCATAATCCATTACTGCTTCACAAGGAAGCGTCGTTGATCTAATGTGTACTGCATTTTCACTTGACTAGAACAAAATGTCGAAAAAAGCTACCAACAATAGCAGTAGTGAATAAAACATAAATATCTGCTCATATATTGACGAGGAATTGAAACTCCAGAACGTTATTTTAAATTTGGTACTGAAATTGGGCGATTGAATGAATCTCCAACGGAATAATTTAAGAAATAAGTGTGTCAGTTCTATATAAATTATTCTGCAAAACGAGTATCAAAAGTTACTTGTCTGTACCGATGTGTTGCAGAGTCAATACTTTTTTCTTAGATTGGTGTTACATTGGTCACAGGTGTAGAAGTGTTCCTGCATGTTTCACAGTTCGTTGCCGTACATATCCTGACACAGCGCTTCTGTGCTGTTACAAGTAAAAACAAAGAGAAAATTGACCATCGCTTTGTGAATCTGCAGGCTTATGTTGGCACATTATAATGTGCTGGCTCATTATATCTGCAATGAACAGTGTTAGAGAGAGATAAGCGCGGGCATGTCGGATAAATGAAAACCCAGTATGACAATATATTTCATCAACAGTTTCATACTTTCATATTACACAGTGAGCAATTTGCGTAAAGAGATGTCCTCTTTCATTTATCTGCTCTTTGGATAGCAATTACTTGATTAAAATGTTACATTCACTGAATTCTATTGTACATCCGAAATTACCTCATTTGACATTTAAACGAATAATTCTTACAGCTACTAATGAAGTAGCTAGTTATAAAATTTGTTGCTGTTCAACAACGTATCGCAATTTATCAGAGATGAAGAATGATTGTCGCACTTATTTTCTTAAATAGATTTTAGAATATAAAGAAAATATTGGTCTCATCCATAGTCCATTATTATTATATTTTGAATCATATATACTAAACACAACCGTCGGCATTGCATTATCCACATTACGATTACCCTGGGATACGGTTGAGAAGTCGCTTGAAAACAACAATATTGAGAGAAATTAATGCATATGAAAACATAGGCTTTTAGATTTTAAAGTAATTTTGAATGACTAAATAAACATAGCTATACATATGAAATTACAGTACCGTGGCTCTAATTGATTGTCAGAAAATTACATCAGAAGAGTAAAAATATTATTTTTGAGGTAAGCAAGACAAAAGATGCAATGTATTCCAGCCGTAAAGCTAGCAGGAGTATAAGATTCATCATCTATAGCTCTTCTCTCTTTCCTCTTCCGTCTTCCTTTTGTTTGCTCATCCCTTCGTTCTTTTTGTTGTATGTTCTACATTTAGCTGGAAGAGATACTTAAAATACATTTTAAAAGCGTTCTTATGAATGCATTGTATTTAGATAAATAATGGTCTGAAAAGCACAGATTAAAATAATGAACTTAATAAAATTATCAAGATTTTGAGCGTGCTTTACATTTTCTTTCGGGAGCAAGAATGCTGCCCCGAATTTTAAAGCATTTTTTGTAGCAGTAATATATGAACGACCCAAGGTTATTTAATATTTTCGATGAACCGTTTGATATCTAATACCAGTGGAAGATATTTCTCTTTGTTTCTCACCAGGTGTTATCATTTATAGATATTTTTTATACTTTGAATATTTATCTTTACATGTTAAGGGACGTTTTAGTTCAATAGTTTTGGGAAAAACTTTAGAATTTAAAATACCATTAATAGTTAATTTAATTTTTCTTTGTAGTAAAACAGAATATTGAAAAATGTGCTAAGACCTCATTACTCCATTTCAGGGATAATAATACTTCAGTGAGAATCAACTTCTAAATCACAACTGCTTGCTACTTTTATTACAATACTTATTATGGCTTAAAATTCAGTATGGTTCCTGGTAACAGATATCTCTATATCGACAAAGCAAGTAATGCCCGAAATTATTGTATTTGCTTATGCAGTTTTCCTATTCAGGCAGTTCAGTATTTTATTACCGGAATAACATAAGATATAATTTTCTCTCTGGGCTGCTGAGGAATCACGTTTTTAATTTAGATTTTAATTTTCATATGTTATATATATTTTCTTGTTTCTAATGGAGTGTATAGCCTGGCATTTCATTATCGGGAGCTTAATAAAAAATCTAAGAATCACTAATAAAGGGAGAGAAAACATATGATACATAAACAGAAAGTATAGCAATGGATGCTACTGGTTGTGGGAACCAATCTTAAGGCCCGAAAGGCACTGAAAATTTCGAAGAAAATATCCAGTATTTTGTTTTTTATGTAGTAAGATAATTTTAAGGTCTTCGAATTATCTAAAAAGTACGAAATATGTTATTTTTTAAGTATTATCATAATTCAATCAGAAATTTTTGTCTACTTAAGTAAAGATTTGTATCTCAGTAAGTTAAATGTCGAACTAATTTACTATTTAAGTAGTCCAGGCGCCCAAATAAAAAATGTAAATTCTTTGTTTTAATGTCTGAATTAATGAGCTTCGTGAGTTTAAGGAAGTTTTAAAAAATTTACGCGTAATTATAACTTTTAAAATTAACTTAATCGTAACGTTGGAGTCCCTTCAAAAGTAGATAAAAGGTCGAACAGTGAGTTTGGTGTTTGAAACGCATATTTCTAATTTTATTTCAATGTAACCAGTATCATAACTATTTTTGTATATAAGATTTTATGATATATTAGCTTATAGCTTTGCAAGTACCGCGGTGGTAGCATTTTGCACATGTAGAACAGAAGTTATTTGAGTGAATGAAGTCTTACATTAATTATGTACTTGGATTTATCTGTACGAACATCTAAAAGAAAAATAGTTTTGGAATTTCAAAGTTTGTCACCACTGAGGTTGATGGTGGACTGAAAGCCGTTCTCAGTTGGACAGGCCGCCAATATGTAACAAGGGGCAGTGGCTACTGGGGAACCCCTGATATATAAGTAGAAACAACAAAACTTGGACATGAGTCCAGAAGAAGTTCACGACAAGATAAGGGAAACGTTGGAAAATATATTCCAGATGATCTAAAGATGAAATACGCGTATCAAGACACAGGTCGTGGATATCTAGCCAAATTCATAACTGTAACATGACATCTACTTAGACTTTACGTAACTTGTCGTAGGTTTAGCGTCAGAATATAGTGTGATTTGGAAACTCCAATTTATATGTAAACATGCCTGACTCGCATATTTGCGACAGTAATTGTGGCATCTGTTTTCATTAGTGCTTTATGTGGCGTTGTGTGAGAGTTCAATCCTTAATATTGCTGCAGTTACAATTATTGTGGTACCAGTTTTGTAGAATTATAGTGTATGTATCTTTCTATCTCTGTTTTCTTAGGTCCCATCTCATACAAAACATTGATTTTCTTAATTCACTTTGATGTTAAAAGTCTACTAATTGTTTTAGCTTTGCTGGCGCATTCTCTTACCCAACGTCTCTTTGACAATGTTCCATATATACATTTGTAATATTTTATAATACATTCTAAGTAGAGTATTTTATAACATTTATCCTTATTTTTATGTTTCCCTTCATACTTATTTCCATTTTAATACTAGTTAGTGTATGTTAATATCTGCCCAATACATTTTGCATACTCTGTCAACATAAAAAGAGTTCAAAAACTCATACCTATTGCTTTATTATACTTAATTGTTGAGTTAAAAGATTGAATTGATAGTTATAAATATTGTTCGAAGTGGCTTCCCTCTGCTTTGAACGTAGCTAAATTCTTATTGACTCAAAATCCATCACACTTAATACTTAAAAGTAATCTCACCAGCTGGTTATATTTTTATTTGACTAATGCATTCCCTAATTACAACGCAACTTTTGCTCTCTGATGGGTTTCACATAATCAACGCTTCGTACGTTTCTTGATGTCCCAAAATCTGAAACACTTCTTAAATAAACGCACACATTCTCTTTATCCCCCATCTTTTTGTCTCAATCAATTATTGAATTATTGAGGACATTCCAAAATATGGTAGCTACTTGCGGAGATCATTTCTGCATTGAGTTCCGTGCTCGTGATATGATACAATCTTCAAGGTAATACATGTAGTGCGTGTTAGTCTGTGAATTCTCTGTATAAGTTCTCTTCTGTCTTTGTGCTCTAAAATAAACAATGAATCATAAAAAAGTCAACCAGTGGACAAAAATATAATTATATTTATTATAATTTTTGTCAGCGAAAGAAAAAAACTGTTCTAACAATTATTTTGTAACAAGTGATGTTATTGCCATGTTTTTACCTCATTGTTTGCTGTTTTGATCCTGTATATATTCTCTGCTATTGCTTTCTTTTCGTTAGTGAGCTATTTTCATCCCATTTATATCCATTATCGCATATTAATCGTGGGGTAAGTGTTTATCTAAATATACTATATTAAGGTGTTCTGTAGCCCTTGATAGTTGGAGGTATATTCCGTAACGCACATTCTGTAATATGTACAGGGAAAGGCGGCGTTGGTAGTCAATGAGCTTAATCTAAGATGTGAAATATTACATGATTAAATATTATTATTTTGACTGAAGGATGAGGAACACGCGAAGTTACTCAATAAAATTATCAATAATTTGCCTTTAGGTTCTGCATCGGGAGATAACAGATTAGAAGTAAAAGAAGGATAAGAAAGGAAAATAACAGGGTGATGGAATTCACGCTTAATAATCATGAACTATTATGCGTTATTAAGGAGTGCAGTGGAGAATCGGGGGTGTTTTTAATCTTATCTCCTAACGAGGGATTAACACAAACTATAGAAGATTTGTACCACCGTGATTGCATGATTTTGTAACTTTTACTCGAAGATACCTTACTATTTTGCTACAAAAATATGTATAAGTGCACACACATTGACACACACCCAAGCACGAGTATATATAAAATGGATGATACATACACGATTCAGAAGCAATCTATTTTGGGAATATGAAAGCTTATAATATTTCAAGAAAACTGAGGAGTTTTAATAATAATTATTGATGGAATTCACGCTTAATAATCATGAATTATTATGCGTTATTAAGGAGTGCAGTGGGGAATCGGGGCTGTCATTAATGTTATCTCCTGACGAGGGATTAACAAAAATGTAGAGGTTTTTACTATGTGACTGCATGATTTTGTAGTTTTCACTCGAAGACACCTTGCTATTTTGCTACCAGTATGTTTATAAGTGCACACACATTGACACACACGCAAGCACGAGCACACACACAGCCAGATATATATGGTGGATATATGCGGGATACATGGGGGATACATAAACAATACAAAAGCTCCTTATTTTGGGAATACGAAAGCATTTCGGATTATCTTGGCTTTATTTATAATATTTAAAGAAAACTTAGGAGGGTTAGTAATAGTTCTTCTTTTTCTTCTTCTTCACTCCATGGTTCGGGCATATCACCCATTCCGGCTTCATAGATCTCTTCAGCGTTTCCTGGGTCGTCTTCTGTCTCTTCTTCCTTTTGGATTATAGTTTAGTACTGCATTTTGATATCTTCCATCCTCCATTCTTAATATATGTTCATGCCATTGTTGCCTTCGTTCTGATATTTTGTCATGGATTGGTTCGATTTATAATTCCTTTCTAATTTCCTCATTTTTTATTTTGTCCAATATTTTACAACCTTTAAAACTTCTTAAAAATTTCATCTCTGTAGTATGTATTTTATTTAAATCCTTTTGTGTTGGCACCCAGGTTTCGCTTCCATATAGTAAAGTTGGATTAGCCATTACCTTATACATCTTCATTTTTGTATCCCTTCTCACTCTGTTTTTAAAAGTTCTTTGGATTGTCCCACATATTGCTCGGAATTTGCTTACTTTTTCTTCTATATCAGCATTGTTTCTAAAACTTATGTTACATCCTAAATATTTAAAACTCGATATTCGTTCTAAAATCCTATTTATAAAAAATGTTTGATCTTACATTATAATTTCCTTTAAAAGCCGTAATTTTTGTTTTTTATTCTGATATTTTAAAATTATACATTTGTACTATATTATTTAGAATATACATTGATTTTTGCAGTTCATTTTCATTCCGATGAATCAATATTTGGTCATCCGGGAAAAGCACGGTATTAATATGAATATTTTCTTTTATTTTGATTCGTGGGTCTTCTAAAATCTTCCATTCATTTAGAATATCGTCAATATATGTATACTAAAAGAGTAGGTGATAAGCTACACCCTTGTCTTAGTCCAGTATTGGTAGAACCTTGTTCTGTTAACCTATTCCCAGTACCAATTATTATAGTTGTGTTAATAATAGTTAATTATTAAAATGTTACGCCATTACACCCTAAAGCTTATGAGCTATTTAATTAAACAGGAATGTTTCAGAGTTCAAAATATAACCATAGTTGTGAATGAATTACTCTCTGCATACTAGCTCATTAACGACCCGAAGTGTTGATTAGCCACTACAGTGAAGCTAATACAACTACGTTTTCATAAAAATGCGTAAAAATGCATACAACTATATTGACTTAAATGTAAATAGAGGAGTTTAATTGCAGAATGGATTTACTTTAACGTCCTGGGAGTACGGCTTGAATATAAGAAATACATTATATACATATCTACCACCAAGGGTTGTAATAAAACAAACCATAAAGCCAGATTTCCTTAATTTAATAGCTATTGGTATATTTGATAGGAATATATAACGAGGGAGAGCTACTGATGCACCTACGGTAGCAAATTTTCAATCATGCCTTAAAGAGGCGCACTAGATATGAACTCTGCTGACTGACAAACAATACGTATATTACATTACTGTGAGTTTTATATAATTTTTATTATCTGTAAGATTTTTTACGTATACTGATTGCAACAAGGCTGAGAATCGTTAAGTCCGTGTTTTAATCATTATATCAATAATTTAATTTGTATCGCATACGAAGCTTCCATGTGTCCAACACGATTTCATTTAAGATACAGGTACAAAGAATGCCCTTCGTCGATAGGTAGATATTAAATATCTGGAAGGTCTCCCAAGCATCCGCACCAATCCCAGGCTTGCTCGGCTGAGCTATCAGAGGTAGCCATCAGAGTTTGCGTACTTGTTGTAAGAAACAACACAGAGGTAAAGTTTTATTGCTTTAAAACTTCATATTGAATTTTCGAAATATGCACATTTTTGTAATTTACGTCGTCCAACGTTAAGTCATATCGGACGATGAATGAAATTGGTGAAATGATGCTCAAATGAGTCCGAGGTCCATGGAGCTTAGAGCTACCCGACATTCGTATTTCAGGATTAGGGAAAACCCCGGAGAAACTATGCAGGTAACTCATTCTAACCGAGATTCGCACTCGGGACCTCTTGAACGTTAGACAGACACGCTACACACCATCTACGCTACCGAGGCGGACGCCCATCACATATATAATACTAATTCACTTCTTATGAAACAAATATATTCATAAATTGTAGATGTATGAAGAAGTTTAAGGAAAGCATCTAATTAAATAGAGTAATCCTTGTACTTCAATTTCCTATTATTTTAACGTCACGCCACACTTTAAACTCTGGCATATGACTATTTAAATGTCTCACTGTAAGTGGGCACAGTTCTTTATATCACTTTTTTGTGATTTTCGCATGCTTTTATTTTCAGCGCTTTTCAAAATACAAATAACTCCAAACAATGCAGTTTTCAAACTAGAAGCTTAAAAGAAATTTTACTTGGATAAAAAGAGTACCAGAGAAAATTTATGAGATTGCTTTTCTGTGGTGTCACCAGTGTTTGTGCAATTAAATAATAAAACACATATTTTACAGGCAAATATTAAAAATTAATAAAATGAGGATTAAATAATCTTTTTATCCTAAACCAAGGCTCAGATTAAAAATTTAATCTCATAAATTTACTAATGATGTATTTATGAGTATAACTGCAAAATATTGTTTTTCTCAAACTAAAACTCCATAATGTAGAATAGTTTAATTAAATGACAATAAAGCACTATAAATATATTAATATCTCAAGAACCATTTTGCACAAAGTTGTGAAAATTAGTGTGTGAACCATTGTTAACACTACACTATTTGTGTTAAGTTTCAATTCAATGTAAGAAAAATTGTAGATTTTAGTATTTTCACACATGGATATCTTTGATGGAACGCTACATAGGTCGGTTCTCGTTGCCAGCTAGACGCGAAGTGAGTTGGACAGGCACGGTCAATGGTTCGGTACCTTAGTTCAAAATATGTCCGTTAGACAACCACTACTTTCAAATCATAACCCTTTTATTTAATATATTTTTACATCTTCTTTCTTATTTCACTGCTATTCACTGTTTACATTCTTATTATTATCTATCGCTCGTATTACCTTATTAATTATGATATATAAATGTTTCTTTTAATCTGCCTTAACAATTGTATTACCCACTTATTTAATTTAGCGTTATACCGATGATGTCAAATAACATCTCATACTACTTACACCTAATTAATCTCAGTATCAAGATGCAGGCAGTTTCTGGAAACGGTAACGGCGAGGTTTCACACGTAAAATTGCTAAAATTATGCCACTAATATTTGTTTCCTCCAAACTTAAGAGTATATTGATGTATTTTAAGTGAATGCCAGGAAACAATCCTTAACTTCTAGTATCAAGAAAATACAGAGGACAATGAGGTTGATTTGCGAGTTCTGAGAGTACTGATGAAAGTTCATTTAGGTTACATCTCCGTTTACTTCCGCTCTATACAGAAGTTACTTGGATTGCCGACCGTTGGAAAGTGAAAGTGTGCAATGTGAACAAGGAAGTAGCGTCAGAGAATATAAGAATCCATCTTCTTGCCCAAGTTATTGGGTTTATAAAAATCATAAAATAAAATAAAAAGAGGACAAAATGATGTTTAAAACTGATAATAATTAGGACTATTAACCTGCATCACATAACATATTGAAAGTGATCTCCCGCGATAGCAATAAATCGCCATTGAGATTTCTGGAGTGTGAATAAGCTCTGAAGCTGTATTATGGCAATTTTTATGTAATATTTGTTTCAGTTCATCTACTGAGTGTAGGTTACGTTTATACATTTTGCTTTTTAGGGTTTATCATAATGAAAAGCCGCAATGTCTCGAAACTTGGCTGCGAGCGATTCAAAACCCAGTGCTGATAATTATGTCCTCAAATAATCTTTTATACAGTGATTAGTAAACTGTGAGAAAAATGGTAGTCCAGCTGCAAAAATTAGTGCAGACATTCAAAGTGTTTTAACTGATTTAAAAATGTTTCCATATAGGTAAAATTTTGATATATTGAACTGTTTATGGTAAGCTAAAAAATTGAGCTATTATTGTGCACTCACTTAACACTGCATACACAAATTCCTATCACAATGTATGGGAACATCCCGCGCTATAACATTGACTGATTTGTTAACTAGCACTGCCCTTTAATTCAACCAAATTTTGTCTGAAAATCTGAAAATTCTGGGATCACTTTGATAGAAACGGTAAAATTCAGCAACCTGATTGCAATTACGATTGTAATTCATTGACTACTTTAGTATTATAACGATTTAACCTGAGTAATTTAGTGGGAATGCACTCTGAGGATCTTCAAACAGCTAATTTATGTGCAAGTATGGGAGGAAATTTCTGGGCACATCTCACTTAAAATCCTTTAGATAGTCTAAAGAGCTTTATATGGAAGGAATTATCATTACTGGGCTGTGCTCTTCTCAAAGGTAAAATATGATACCCATATATTTATTTAGTGAGAAACATAACGCAATGAAATGTATAAGAATAAGTGGAAAACAGGAGCTACATAAAACAAAGCATAACACGAAGAATTGCCACAATCACTCTTGCGGAACTGAATGTTCAAGGCAACTTCATTCGCACACACCAGAGCTGTAATCTTATAAGTTCTAACCAGATAAGTATATCAGAAACAAAATAAAAATCTTATAACTGAAACGAACCAAGCTTAAAACTGTTTTTAAAAGGTTAGATTAAGTCTATAGCACCAGTTTTCATTCTGTTGGTGTTATCACTGCCACCGACTGCATCAATGGAGTATGCAAGAGACTTTCGTAAACGTGAATGCAATAGCTGAATTAGCGGATTAAGTTTAAAGATGGGACAAGTGTTGTCGGTCGCTATTTAAGGGACTAAATCGCTTTTATATTAATAATACGGAGCATCTAGCGCGCCAAATACAGAAACGTTTCTCGTTATGTCCCCTTGGTTAGACGTTAAGTGCGTCATTGGGCACTACTTTGGCAGCGAGCCGCTCACGGTATATCAAACGATCGACACAGGAGTCTATCAGCAAGTGAGTATTCTAATGTTTCATTCAAGACTTATCAAACTAAGCGTCCTCCCATTTCATTATCCCCTACCAAAGTTCAAACAAATATTAAACTGTAAGAAATCACCAATATTTTGCATCTGAGCTCAAGTACCACACTGTGCCAGCTAGGTTCTATGAAAATATACCTCCCATCCCTTCCTATAAATGTCTGTAAATTTGGCTTTCCAGAGCTACTAAACCATTCTAACAACATTCTCGGAGTCCTTCAAGTTAAGGAGACCTCTTCCTGCTTGGTAATGACTTTCCTCAACCTGAACTAATAAAAACCTATTTCCCAGGACAAAAAATTGTAGCTGTGGCTTCTTATGTTATACAATGATTTGACTTATTGATATTATTTATGGCAATTATTTTTTCGACGAACTATCCTTCCTCCCTTCCTCCCTTCCTACCTTCCTCCCTTCCTCCCTTCCTCCCATCCTCCCTTCCTCCCTTCCTCCCTACCTCCCTACCTCCCTTCCTCCCTTCCTGCCTTCCCCCTTTCCTGCCTTCCTCCTTTCCTGCCTTCCTGCCATCCTCCCTTCCTCCCTTCTTCCCTTCCTCCCTTCCTCCCTCCCTGCCTCCCTCCCTTCCTCTCTTCCTCCTTTCCTCCCTTCCTCCCTTCCTTCCTCCCTTCCTCCCTTCCTTCCTCCCTTCCTTCCTTCTCTCTTTCTTTCTTTCTTTCTTTCTTTCTTTCTTTCTTTCTTTCTTTCTTTCTTTCTTTCTTTCTTTCTTTCTTTCTTTCTTTCTTTCTTTCTTTCTTTCTTTCTTTCTTTCTTTCTTTCTTTCTTTCTTTCTTTCTTTCTTTCTTTCTTTCTTTCTTTCTTTCTTTCTTTCTTTCTTTCTTTCTTTCTTTCTTTCTTTCTTTCTTTCTTTCTTTCTTTCTTTCTTTCTTTCTTTCTTTCTTTCTTTCTTTCTTTCTTTCTTTCTTTCTTTCTTTCTTTCTTTCTTTCTTTCTTTCTTTCTTTCTTTCTTTCTTTCTTTCTTTCTTTCTTTCTTTCTTTCTTTCTTTCTTTCTTTCTTTCTTTCTTTCTTTCTTTCTTTCTTTCTTTCTTTCTTTCTTTCTTTCTTTCTTTCTTTCTTTCTTTCTATCTTTCTTACTTTCTTTCTTTCTTTCTTTCTTTCTCTCTTTCTATCTGTCTTTCCATCTTTCTTTCCTTATTTCTTTCTTTCCTTATATTACTATATTTCTCTCTGTCTTTCTGTATTTCTTTCTATCTTCCTTTCCTTCCTTCCTTCTTTCTCTTTTGCTTCTTTCCTTCGTTCGTTCTTTATTTATTTCTTTCTTTCTTTCTATCTTTCTTTATTTCCTTCTTTGTTTCTTTGTTTCTTTATGTCTCTCTCTTTCTTTCCTTCTTTCCTTAATTCTTGCTATATTTCTCTGTATGTTTCTATATTTCTTTCTGACATTCGTTCCTTCTTTCCTTCCCTCTTTCTTTCATTCATTCATTCTTTCTTTCTTTCTTTCTTTCTTTCTTTCTTTCTTTCTTTCTTTCTTTCTTTATTTCTTTCTGTCTTTCTTATTTATTTATTTATTTCTATCTGTCTGGTGTTACGTGTTTGCGGAAATCATCCATCCACATGTCATTTGGTAAACAAATTCACTCTTTAATTATGGGAAATTGAAATCTTATTTTGAGTAAAACACTATGCCATCCACTCTATTTTATAATTATGATATGGAACAGAATCTTAGCTGTATCTGGAGGCACATTTAGATCTTCTGCACTATGCAGGACAAGGGTATGAAGAGGAGAAACATAATGATTTCACCAAATGCCTCGCTCCAGAAATCGCATTTTAACACGTTAATGTGGAGCTATCACTTCACTTAAGATACGATTTTTTCAAGCAAGTACATGGCTGATTTTGGAACTCTTACACCTCCTCGTACTGGGTGTTGACTATTTTAATGCACAAACCACTGTATTTAAATAAGATAAATTTAGTTGCTTTATTATCAACCTCCTTAACCATGGTTCTGAGCAGTTCCCATACTTATTTTCTTTTAATTGTATTATCACCACTAACGATATACTCACAGTTAAACTCTCTATTTTTAACTTTGGATTATAACTTGTTTTGATTTTCTTCCAAGCCTTCCATGTCTGTTTTGAATTGGTGACTTTCTTCAAAAACCGTAATGTACCGTTGCCATACCTTTCTCAGAATCTTTCGTGATACTTGAAGGAGCGGGTAGGAAGTAGGATACTCGTGCCACAGGTGACTCATTCATGCCGGCATACTGCTCAGCTAAAAGTGCTTTTGCAACATTTGGGTACCTTTTTCCTAACTGGCGACTTTTTCTTGGATATAAGAATAACCCTTTTTAATATAAGTGTTTTTATATTCATTGTAATGGCGAAAATTGTAACTTGTAGAAAACGATAGGTGCTTATGTTGTAAAAGGACCGTTTTTTTTTCTCTGCTGTTCATCTGAGAGTGAAAATGTGTTAACGAAACTTCCCGAAAACTCATCTCGGGTAACCTTAACGGCACTCATCTTGAGGAAACGTAATTTAAAACCATAAAACTCGTAGAAAAGTAGCTGCTAACCGTTTACAAATATTCGGTCCTCAAAATTAAAGAAGCTTACTGTTCAAACTACGGGAAAAGGTATACATTTTTTTACTATAAAATATTTCTTTAATGGCAGTTGTATACTTCGGTGACATATACCTTTTGAACCATATTTCCAAAGCTATGTACAAGTGACAATAATGCATGCAAAGTATTTTAAAGGGGTTATTTGTGGCTTTGGATTATTGAATTAGAGGCTACGTGAATTAAGAATATGATGCATTTAGGATCGTTTTATAAAAATCGGAGAAGATGAAAGTTAAAAGCCAATTTAATTCTAGCAAAAATAGGAAAAACATACCGCAAAGAAACGTAAATATTAAGCGAGAAACAGAGCTAATATGAACACTTGCCATTTTAGTTTTCTTTTATTGCGTAAATAATAGTAAATGAAGGTTTTATTTTGTTTGCCACAATATATTTGATTGCTTGATGCTTCATTATGAATATTTATAACCATTTCAGAATGCTGTAGAGAGAGAATGCGGTATCATTAATGAGCTAACCGTTCGGTTTTCATGTCTTTAAGAAGATTTCAATATTTATTTCTTTAGAACAGCCTGAAAGAGAGTACATATTTTAAAGAGAGTCAAGGCCTAAGGCTTCCATCTGCGCTTACAAGTATTAAATCCTCATTTGTAATCAAAAGTTAGAATAAAGAGAAAACGATGGATGGATGGGTGAATGCATAACGGATTTTTGGCCTCTTTCAAAAGCAGTGTATTTGAATTGCTAATGGAATCGATTTCAGTAAAGAGATTTCCAAAAATAATGTTTTTAATACGAAGATTGAACGTAATCCTCTGTTTTGACGCGTAAAGTTGGCACAAGAGTAAAGCGCTTATAAACTCTAGTCTTTAACCCAAGCGTATTTATTACTTTAAGACGCAGAGTATATGTCAATGCAGCTATCATACCGAGGTATGAATAGCCATAAAATGTAAGCACATAGATTTTGGAGCACACATTGGAAAATATTACGCCCGTATACGTAGTATTCTTTATACGACGTGTAACCTATTAAATTAGATATTTTACTGTCCTAAAAATCTCATGAATAATATTATCTATTTATCTGTTTTAAACTAACATTTATTTGCCGGAAATGGTTTGGATTATAGCGGCTGGATTATGACTATTCTTGTGCGTTACCAGGCAGACAGCCAGTCAAAGTCCTTCTGTGTTAAGGGAATGCAGCACCGAAATTGGCTAAAAATTTGGGGAAAAAATAATTTGTTTTTGCTTTTGAGCTAATAAAATACTTTGGACCGTATGGTATCTTAATCCAACTAAATGTATGAGTTTCAGGCATTTAAATACCCTCATATGACAGTTTAAGTGCCCATTCGCACGTGCATGCCGGCCCTTGGATTCACAGAATTCTTTCATTTGAATTCGATTGAATGTACTAAATTAATAATTTGAAATTAGCAGGCAAAGTTTCTGGTGGAATTTTGTGTGTTGGTATGAGGGTTACTTCTTACAGTATGTAGCACCATGGAAACAAAACACTGGCTACAAACATTGAAAGCAAATAAAAATGTTTATATTTTTGCTTTTGTGTGAGTTTCTAACGGTCGGGATTTTCTTGTGTTTTTTGTTAAACTACATACTGTTTGTATATAATTGATGAGTTTCAGTGTGCCATTTAACATATATAAAGGTATTTTATACATCAAAACGTGCATGTAACTTATATAGGTTATAGGTAAAACATTCTTTGAAAGACCTGACCTTTTGTTGACTGTGTACATAGGATCATGAATAGGCTAAACGATACATGGGAAGAAACACCTAAACATAACAATGGGAACGTACTTGAGGCCTGATGTGTTAAGAAAACTAATGCCTGTGTGCCAAAGGCTGGCATCAGATGAAATCCTAAGGAGATGTACATTGGGTAAGACACAAAATGCAAATGAAAGTTTACGTAACATGATATGGCATAATTGCCAAAAAGAAATATTTGTTTCAAAGAAGAGACTTCAGGTTGCTGTGACATCAACAATCAGTGAATTCTATTTTGGTTGTTCTGCCTCACTAAAGCTGCAGTCAGACATAATGCACACAGATTTGACCAGCATCTCTAAAAATTAGCCAAGGGAAGGACCAATTAGGCTTACTTCATTCAGCAATTTCTGCGAAATTAGCTTCTGAATTATCCAGAAGGAAACTGAAATTGAAGAACACTGCTGCATAAGAGAGAAAGAAGAGGTAAGAGGGTCCAACTTATCTATCTGGACGGTTTTAATCTACTTGAAGGCATGTAGCTGAGAAGGAAAATGTTTTGGATTTTAATATTTTATTAATCAGTTATAGTTTTTCAACATTTTTGGCATTCAAAATGTTCCACAAGATGCAGTTTTGATGCAGTCCCTCTAAAATTTTCAACAAATATTCTTATAAAGCAAACAAAGGTTTCTATCATATGCATTTTAATATTCATTATATTTTTAAAGTTATTGCTATAAAAGGTCAAAGGTTTAATCATTTTTGGCTCTTTTTTGTTTGCTCCACACCTAATGCTTTTCCTCTGTAACTAAAGCCAGTATAAGAAATCCATATGACAGATCTTTTCGGGCCCAAATGACCTTGTTGTCGACGGGCCCTTAAACACCACACTCACTCACTCACTCACTCAGATCTTTTCTTCCTAACCATCTGAATATTTTTAGAACTAAAAAAATTAAAATTTTGAAAATTTTCATCACGTGGAGGGGTTTGGATTTTGCCCAAATGAACTTCAGAAATTAATTACTCAGAAACTATTGAAGATATAAATATCAAATTTTGAATTCTGTGTCCACTATGTATCAGAACTAAGTGCTATAAATTTCAGCCAGATTGGTTGAAAATTGCTGGATTTGGAGTTTTCGGTGCTGCAGCCCTGTAACACATTGAATTCGATTTAACTGGGGAGTGATGCGCGCCAAGTAAAATCGCCTCTGTTGGATACTTCTGTGTTATAAATATATTTAAAGTTACAAAATAGAATGGATGAGATTGGGGGTAACACACCTATAAGAACCACAAAATTTTACCTCAGAAAGTTTTCATAATACAAATGAATAAGCATACGCATATATTATATTATATTATTAGGACTTGTTGCGACGTAAGTAATGTAATGACCATTATTACTCGTTATTACGCTATTGTATATAACTGTAATGAATCGAAACTCATCCGATATGAGTTAACGTTGCAGGACGTAAATTAAAAAAAGTCGTTCGTAACTGTAATTTAAACTACCTGACGTGGTTTGATAAAATAGTTATTTTGAACATCTCAAGAAATTTCTTCTTGGGAAGAACAAACGGTTCACTTTCTCGTTAGCATGTAGAATGCTCTTATCAGCACAGTGCCATCACATATTTATGAGAGTGTTGCTTCGTAATCTGGGGACGGTGTTCGTTGTTCTGTGATTGACAATAAAGAATTTAAATCAGCAGTGTTCGTACCTTGACTCGCAAGATGTACGAAAATAGAAATTCCAGTATTAGAAGACCTATATTTTACTTAGACAAGACACGGGTAAACAATAACCACTTCTTCAAAGTCAATCTCGTAAGATTCTTCAAAAAAGGGGTTGGCGTATAGGTTCTTGTTGGAAATGACAATAATCTTACTAGTTGTCATGTAGGATCTGCTGACAAAGGATTCATACCTGAAAATAAATGTATTTTCCCATCAAAATACCTCAGATTATCTTGAGGAGATGATAGTTGATTAATTTAAAGAATGATTTCTGAACGGATTTTTAAATTATTTAGAAGAGGAAAGAATTAATATGGTATTTAATATCCCGGAACATTCGGTTATTAAAACAAAGAACTGTATACCGTCAGTAGAAAGAGCCAAATTGTTGAAGTTTGCTAAAATTGAGTTTGGTTTTTGACAACAGAAACAAAAAGATAGTTATTTCAGGAGTGCTTACGTTCAAATATCAAGAAAATGTGTACCTCTTAAACTGACTGACGGAGAACGACTTATTCAGAAGAAATTGAGAGGTAATAGATTGGAAAAAGTGCATGAGATATGAAGGAAAAAAATATAAGAAGACGACTTTTGAAAAGCGATGGCCTATGAGTAGATAAATGTCGAAGACTTAAGACTCAGACGGTAAAGAGAAAATTATGAATTGACTCTTGACGCAAGTAATGTTGGGGTTTCCGAGAGCCACTTACAGTTCCATTAGATTATTTAAAAGAAATACAGGTTATTAATAAATATAGATGTATAGTTTTAAATTAATGCAATGACGCATGTTTAAAATTTGAATCCAAATAACTTCATTATTACACAACTTAGGAAATTATAAGTTGGATTCCGTATGCGTTGCGGCAGGTCTTGGATAGTGTGCCAGAGAGAGAGAGATTGGGAAAGAGAGTGAGAAGGAAACAAGAAAAGAGTGGGGATAAAAAGGTGACAACGCTATGCACATAAACGCATCTCATTCGCTGTGGAGTGGAACTCCCTCTCATAAAGTTAGATTTGAAAGACACGAAAACTCTTTTTTAGGCTGAATTTGGTTGTGTCACAAAAAAGTTTAATTTGTTTTCTCTGTGATGTGCGAAATGCTTACCAAAATTAATTAAATATTTTTGTTGTTGTTGGAAACTAATTAACGGATGCAGTGTTAATTAGATTGCTACATAATATTTTTTCACACAGAAGCACGAAGATGAAACCCTGGTTTTAAACTATTTGCATCCAGTGAAACGTATTTTGAAGCATTATTTATTTAGTCATCTCTATAGGTCCTAACATTACTTAATGGAAACTTCCGAATTCTTCATATTAACACTCATTATGAATGAGGATGAGTTAATAGTGTATGCGCTGAAACTTAATAAACATATTTTGTTAGAATATTATTATCTAACAAAATACCGTATAATAATCCAGAATCAGTCATCATCTAAGCGACATTTAGAGGTTCTGTTCTAGCGTGATGAAATTTAGCTACTATATAATTTCCGCGCTCGCTATGCAAAGCAGTGCATTATAATCAGTTTAATGAATATTAATAAAAATCGATTATAGGAAAATCGAACCCATGGTTCAGAGAATCGCAGCCATTTTCGGGGTGAACAAATATCATATAAAGAAGCGTTTGTAGCACCACATTAAACGGAAACCTTCCAAGACTGTTTTCCGTTGTTGTTTGAATTTCTTCTTCTGATGGCATATCTCTTGGACTTACCAAGGAAAGCAATGTTAACAAGATTTATTGTATCACTACAACTGCTGTTCCTACAGATAAATACATCATGTTTAATATGAATGTAACTTCAACTCTGAGCTAGCGTTTTCACTTGCCGGGGAATGAGAATGTAAAGCTAACAGAATTATCGTGCACATGTTTTTCTTGCAAGCTTTTTTTTCACGTGGAAATTTGACATCTTCAGTTGATTTGGTCAACTATTCCGTTCTGTGCTCTTTTGACACCACTGGATATTGTACAAATTACGTAACTGAGGGCAGGGTAAATTTGTGATCCAATTACTCGATAACTTTACTTTATCACCCGATGACATGGTTTTATATCCCTATGCATGATGGACACCTACTGGTGCTTTTGAAGTGAAACATTTCGGAAAAGTATCTTAACATGACAAAAGTAAGCGATAACACATATTTGTTTTGCGCATGCACCATGTTTGTTCATACACTTATTAAACTGTTGGACAAAATGTATTAAAACGTCAGTGCGTATGGTCTCACTAATGTATTTAATTTTAAGACCTTGAATGCGCAGATAAGCTTATAGGTATATAAGCTATATCCTATATATACTCGTCTCAACATATTCTCTGAAGTTTTATGGAGATGATATCGAATTGAGAGAAGGTTATTTCCAGCAAGATGGAGCAACGTGCCATATATATACAATGAAACTAGTAACCAGTTTCTTTGATAATCGAGTAATCTCAAAAGACCTGTGGCCCCTCAGATCCCCTCACTTAACCTCACCGGATTTATACTTGTGCGGGTATCTAAAAGTAGAGTGTACAAGAATAGGCGATGGACAATTCTCAAGGAATATTGGATGGATATTCTCAAGGAATCCATTTGAACCGAAATAAGTAACATTGGCACAGATACTCCGTAAAACTTCAGAGAATATCGTGCGTCCAGTGAAAAATTGTATAGATGTTGGGGGAGGAAACTTCCAACAATTTATCTGATCTGTAAATAATGTAATCTCCAAATCGTATGTTATATTCTCCAAAAGTTGCACGTGTGTCCTATTATTGGTTCAAAAGTTATGGCCTATTGAAATGGTTCAGGTTTATATGGATCACAGTGTACTTAAAACTGGAGACAAAACCTAAAAACATAATATTGAGAGAATTGAATTTATTATAGTTCACTACATTTTTTACTAATTGCAAAAGTATATTAAATGTTTCAAACACAATTGTACAAGCCATGACGTGCCTGTGTTTGATATAATGAGAACCAATATTAGGATCCTGTTGTTTTTATCCTCTTTTGCACGCTGAATCAATACAGAATGCAAACCTGTGATGGCTTGTGTTCTATTAATATATATCCCAACAACATTCGGTAAAGAAAAACTGTTAGCTGAGAAAAACTTACATAGAACACAGTAAAAAGGATTTAAATGTTTTGGCTGTCAAAATAAATTGTGAATAAATATTTCCTTTATGAAGAATTTTCTCTTAGCATATATAAAATACAACAAAAACAGAGAATGCTTTGTACTCTCAGTTATCTTACCACACTACACAGAAAAAGAATGAAAGATTTATTTTAACTATTGAGTAATGTACTTTATTTTTCTTTAATCTTGCGTCATCAAATTTATGTTTCAAGTCATTATGTTATCAAGTCATTTGAGAAGAAATTTCTACAAGCAGTTTTGCGTCCTTTCTATTGAACAAAAGCATTGCACACAAGTTAGTAAACATGATTTTGTAAGTAACTGTTTTGCGCAATTTCTTGTCCTTTGCTCTAAGTAAATCGAACTTGTAGGACGCTTCAATAGTCGTTTCATTATCTATATAAAAAATTCAGGCTAAATAATGATTAATAATCAAAGGGCTTGCATGTTTCAGTAAATCGAACTTGTAAGACTCTTCAATAGTCGTTTGGTTCTCTACCTAAAAATTTCAAGCTGTATCATGATTAATAATCAAAGAGCTTGCATGCTTTGACTTTCTAGCCCGAAAGGTTTGGTAGTTCAATGACATTATATATGTACTGGTTCATTGACTACCACGCAGAAAATTTTCCACTGAAAATAGACAGCCATACCTATGCCTTTTACTAAAAACTGTTGCAGAAATATTGATAAAACGTTCAGTCCCTAGGTAGTTAAACACATCTCCTTAAATATCAGTCTAGTGATGGTGGGCTTAAAGTTATTTAAGAGAGATGGTCCTTATATTGTTAGAGAGAACGACACCTAATACTGCAACAAGATTGGAAATTTTCATAACATTAATCACTATTTAACATTCTGATGATGACGGTAAACACAAACACAAATATATTTCGTATTTTAGAGGCCTGGAAGATTGGCTTTCAGCTGAGCATACTTTAGGAAATCATATTTAATAACAGAGTATTTATTTTTATAATTCAGATGGTTTTCTTTTAGATTAAACAAAATCAGTATCTTCTATTCTTCGTTTAATTCCTTGTCCTTATTTAAGCAAACTATCACTGTTTGCACAATCAAAAGCTAAACATTTTAATACTTTTTCCACCACGGAATATTTTAAGGTTTACCAGATTTCACTTCGTGAGCCGACAAAGCGCTCCTCTTAATTTTTTACTGAATCCTGTTTTATTCTGGGACCAAATTACCTACCTTCACTGTAAAATTCATTCTCCTTAAGCTTTTATGTCATATATAACATTTTAGACAGCTTTGCCTTTCTACAGCTTATTCGCGAAATTTAATATTATGTTTTCTGTTGTTTACACCTTTCTTGATCTCATTGATATCAATAGTCCTGTCTAAAATTGAGCTTTTTTAAATTTGAGCTACTTTCCTTTATTTTGCGTGGATATATTACGTCAAACAACAAATAGATTTGCAAACATAAAATATTTTTTTTGTCTCGTAGTGCAATTTTAACGATTATTTCACCACATGAGATAGACAGACATACACACACAGACACACTGGTTTAGCAGTGGAAAGCCGTTTACATCTTCCATTTTCATTTTTGAAACCCCTTAAACGCAAATACCTTTCTCCTTTGAGCATTTATTTGTAGTTATAATTTATGAATATTTGGGGAGTATAATGACATACATACGGAAAGGGCAAGAAGAATAAACCAGTCAGTGTGTATACTAATTTGGACATTTAAACACTACCTTGCTCTTTTATGGCATATCATACATATTTAATATTTAACGAGCGACCGCAACCAAATTTAACAGAAGAAACTCTGAGTCGAAATAGGCAGTGGTCCCTCTCCACAAGCGACTTTTCTGGTCTGGTACTCTTTGTACGGAAAGGAAGTAAATTCCATAAGCTTCAAAATGTTCATAATGCTTCATATGGAAGTTCACGGAAATCTGAAGTCCCAATAAAAGATAGTACGCATGAGAGCACACCGTTTTTTTTTTCGAAAATTCTGCGATTAAACAATTAATTTTGGGTTAAAAAGGTGAATGAACCACTTATTTCAGAGCATCAAGCGCATCTTCTTTGAACAGATTTGATGATTTGCTATTTCATGGGTATTCGAATTGGCATGGAACGACCCATTTTTATGAATAAAACGGAAACAAAAATTGCATTTTTTCAAGTAATACTGCGCAAGTTAAAACTACGGGAATATTAAATGAATAAATGCTCACCGCATTCCTAAGAGACACTAATATAGCTTTCTCAATAGACAACTCGTGAGAATTAGGGTCAGTATGTGTCGATATATGCATGAGTTTTAGAGAGAGCAGTTGGTGGTCGTCAGAATTTTTTGTGCAGATATAGCTGCTTTGAAAGAGAGAACAACATAAAAATTACAAAATATATTGCTTTAGTTTGGTTACTCTATAATGTACATATACATAGAGTTGCCAAAGTAAATATACACTTAATCATTATGCATGATATATAGCAAATTACGAATTAATTACCATAGCCCAAAATTGCCTATTCGTAAATATTCAGAGAACGTAGGTACAACAAAAGATAGAAGTAATGGAATATATGTAATAATTTTAATACTTTTGTGATTCTTCCCTTGTTTCCAGAAACTTCAATCAGCCGTCTTGGCGTGCTCTCCACGAGTATGCTTATAGAATATAGCAGTATGCTCTCCCTAAATCAGCTTTGGAATTTATGGTAAATTTCCAATCCGGAAGAGTATTTACTGCCTTAGGACAATTGTACCAAGACCCTAGACGTATATTTATAGACTTATACACTATTCTTGAGATTATTTATTAGAATTCCGAAGATATTCGCGGTAGTTTATGTAACCAACTATAAAAATTATCTCCCTTATTCATTGACCCAACATACAGCCCCATTTTGAGCCACATGTTCCGTATCCATGTTTTACTGTCGCTTGCACATTTCTTTGTTCAAACTTTATTGGGCTATCTCCAATAATTTACCTATTTGAGGCAAAAAGATTGAATTTCATTTATTGTGGAGAATTATTTTTTCCAGCAGTTCATAACTTTGGATAGTCAGACTGAAAAATTCAATGCCATAGCCGGATTTGAACCACGGATCTCCCGGTCTCTGTCCGGTTGCTTTTAACCATATGTCACAACATCACATTGCCTTGATAGCTCAATGGTTAAGAGCAACCGGACAGAGACCGGGAGAGCCATGGTTCAAATCCCGGACATGGCATTGAATTTTTCACTCTGACTCCATCCAAACGTTGTCTTACACACGACTGGTGTTAAAGAAAACTTTATTTCTAGTTCATGTCTTTGATAATATGCTGCTTCGTAACTTCGTAACTATTCACTTTATGCGTATAGGGGTTTGTGCAGAAAGACTATTGCTACAGGATCTTAATGGCTATCTCTGATTAAAGTTAAAACTTTAATTCTCCTAAGGTCCAAAAGGGGCTCTGTATCTCAGAAATTTTAGTTTTTTATGTTAGGTGTTTTCTGAAAAAGGACTATCATGAAGTCACATGTTCATTGAAGGCACACTAGTGTGGTTCTCAGATACATTATTATTTCCTTAGTGGCGTTCACGAAGATCCCAAGAGAATTCACCGATTTATTAAGTTATCGGGACAGAGGCTATACGCGGATAAGGATCAAACCTTGAGATCACCTAGGTTCCAGAGGTTCCATTTCAGACACATTAGCTTTGTACGATATACACTTCCAGCACGGGCCGCTCTATATTTTACGATTGGGTTTAGAGTAAGCCACTTCTTTGTTTGGCATCCCCCTGTGACTATATAGACACGAGTAACAGCTCACAGCTTCTCAGACATATGGAAGGCGTCATGTTCACCATCTTCAAGCTCATCAGGCTTCTAAGAGAGTATAACACTTAGGAGAAGTAAGGTGAGCCTTCTGGACTGAAATTTGTTTCCATTTGACAAAAGCGATGATAGCACCTTTTACAATGATTGCTCTTACAGGCTTTACTAATTCGGCCGGCTGTTAACGGAAATGTAATGAATATGAATTTCTTTTGGAACGGACAAACACTTCGAAGTGGTTGAGTAGACTTCGTAGTATTAACCTGTAAGTTTATCTCAATCGTGCATATGGAGAGTATAGTCAAACCCTCCCACTGCTTATTTGATCCTTTTTCTTCCGATATGTTTGTATATTAAACGCTTCATACACTAAGGATATTCACGACCTGCGTTCCACCAAGAACAGCCTCAAGACGAAGTATGGTAGTAATAGTTTACGTGTTAATGTATCGGACTGTTTGGCAATGAAGTTAGTTATATACTTTTCTCCAGATAGAGATGAACAGCGTTTGATTAATTGTGCAAGAACTTTGCTAGATGAACACAATTTCGTTTGACACACGAATTATGGTATGATACCTTGTTTATAAGGTTATAATAACTCGTAGTTATAAACATAATCTCTTTTGGTTTTTATGTTCTTACCATTAGCATCCTGTTTTGCTTGGAACTCAATTTCTACAGCGTTAATTAGTTAATAATTTCCTTTTGATTATGTTTTTCTTCTTCGGAGCAAGATTGCTCATTTCATGTCTCCTCCACTGTTGTGTGTCCATCGTATTCAGAACTGAAGAGCTGATAACTAACTACATAAACAACTCTACCCATATAGTGGCGTTTCAAAACTTTTTTACGTTAATTGCATCTTGAAGCAGCATAGGCGTCTTTAGGGGCCTTAGTAATATAAACAATCAAAAGATAAGCTATAAAAATTATATTTAGTAACAGTAAAAGTATCAATAAAATCTCATCGTTCCCAGAGGCAACCATGGTATTATGGTACTTAAGACAGCAGAGCTTTAATAAATTGTGCTGAAAATATGAACAAAAATATATTACCTCAATAGAAAAATAAGCAAAGAATAATAAACGCATTAAATCTGCCAATTAAGAAGTGAAGTTTCAACCTACACCAGAGTAAGCAGCATCGGTTCTTTTACTGTCAGAATCTACTGTCTCTGTAGCTGAAATATCTACAGTATCACTGCTATCTTAAATCTCACTGTCTCTTTCACTTCCATAATCACTATGCAAGTTAACTATTAAACTTTATCTGCTTATCCATCAAGCAAGCTGCTTCCCGGTATTTGTGTCTTGTGTTGTTTACACGATTACAGTGACAGAACTCCCTGTAGAGTAACTTACTGTAAAGCTTAGCAATTTAGAGAGAGAAGTTCACTGTAGCTTCTATTGATGTTACGTGATCTTATTTAACTCTTCACTGAACTCCAGACATACTAGATTGCATTTAAATCAGGGTGGTAAGCAGGGAAACGCAATACCAAATGTGCATCAAACTGGCAGACAGTCGTCGGTTTATGGGTCCTAATAGTAATGGATAATTCAGCTTTTGTCATATTTTCACAGGACAAATTTCTTTCTTGCGACCACCTTATTATTTCAACCTTTTCCTCCGCTTATAGGAGGACAGTTTATTCCAATATTATGGTACGGAGCGTTGTCCTGCACGAGTATGCTTCTTTGTGTTAAGCCTGGTCTGAGGCCCATTTGTGGAAATCCTGCAAGTTCATCTCTAAATGATAATATCCGCATTTAGTTCCTGATTTAAATATCAAAGCTGCCTCCGGTTTTCCTCCAGCATGAACAACAATAAATATCCTGCCAGGGCTACTTGACTTTAGAACGCCATAGTCATGCTTCTTTGCCAACATTTAGTTACACTATAATTTCCATGCACATAGGATTCATCTAAGTAAATAATGGGACAGATTTCAGCCTGTTCGTTTTTTTGTATGGCAATTAAGAAGGTTGTGCGAAAAGCTCTTTTAATAACTAGTTCACTTTTTGCGAATAATTACAAGTCTCGAATAGGGGGCTTTCTTCCCAATCGTGTATGAAAGGTTTTATTTTTGACATAATACACACTTTGAGAAATCATTCAATAATGCACTAGATCTTTTCTTTTGGGTTGAACATGACGACTTGGGTTCTAAGAAGTTCTCTTTTGAATTTTTTTATGTACTCCCGTAGCAACTGCAGCACGTTCCAAAGCACGAGTTGATGATATAATTGGTTGTTTATTTCCTTTCTCTATTGCAGGGAAGAAAAAAATGCATTACAATCTTCCTTACGTCAACACTGAAAATATTACGGCTTCTTTCTAGTCACTCCATTATGTCTTGTATGCGTATCGCTGCTGACATGCATCTTTTTGTTTACTTCATACTGAACCAATCAAATAATACTCCTCGCGGGCTCACGAGGCTCACTGACCACTCCTTAGTGGTGCCATATTAAGCGAAAAAGGATGTGTTACATTAGTATTGCTGGTGAAGTCTCCAATTAACGTCTATTTAAATATTCCTGTCTGAAGGCCAGTTTGAAATGACTTGGCAAACCAGCTTACCGTTGGGAGTTATTTTATTTACTCATTCCCCTCTTGGGACGCTGACGACATGTAAACATAAACGACGCTCTTCAGTTCTTAAACAAATTGTATACTTCACCAGGATTACAAAATAAATGACTGATCATAATGCATTAATTTCTTACATATATCTTGAAGTGCTTATATATGGGAATTAATCATCAAGTTCTACCGCTTGTTTATTTCCTGATTTATTATATATTATATTTGCAATATTTTATAAAAAGTATTTAGAAAGATAATTAAGTAATTGTGCTGTTATTGTTCTGGGTTTAGTACCCGGTTAAAGTATCACTAAAATATTTCCAATATATCAGAGGTTTTGGAAAATATGAAAGGAAATAAACTTCAGATAATCCAAAACGTTGCCATATTATCAGAAGCAAAGCTAAAGTGTAAGCTAAACTGATTATTGATACAGAATTATGTAACATTCATAACGAGTTGTTAAAATATTGAGAGAAAATATTAAGTAGTCATTTACAGACGTTAACTGAGAATTTTAATATGTAACATGTGAAAAAAATGGCTAAACTGAGTAGATAAATTTCATTATTTAAATGCTCTGGGGCTCGTTCATTCATTCGTCCATCTATTTATTCATACATTCATTAAAAGTGAACCATATATAGATATATATTAGTTATCCACAACTTATAAATTATAGTAATTGGGGATAGAGATAATTAGCTCTGTAAAGAAGATTTTCGTTGAAACAAATCCACTTACTTGTATTCTTGGTCTAATTGATTAGAACTTCAGAACTAAAGCGATTTTATTGACAGAATTTGAGTACAGAAAAAATATTGGATACAGTGATTCGTTGCGATTCCACTATTTAATTACTACAAGTCACATCGCAGTAGATTTCACCAAATGACCCATTATCATTAAAAATCCTAAAGCCCGCCTTGATAGCGTGGTGGTAGCATGTCTGCCTCACGTTCAAGAGGTCCCGCGTTCGAATCTAGGTCAGGGTGAGTTACCTGGATAAGGTTTTTTTCCGGAGTTTTCCCTTATCCTGTAAGACAAATGTCGGGTAACTGTAAGTTCCACGGACCCCGGACTCATTTGAGCATCATTTCATCAATTCCATTCATCGTCCGATATGACTTAACGTTGGAGGACGTAAATTAAAAAACAACAACAACAACCTTACTTGTGGTATGGCAAGATTGATAACTAAGAAAAGAAGCATTCTTATATCGGGCTATATACACATGTTTGTATTACTTAATTGCTCATGTTTATTAAGATACTGAGATCTGCACCCTGTTAATAGCTCTATGCAGCTTGTATTAGACTCATGGCAAAATACGCAGCTGAAACATAAACTGACCACAGCAAACCACAAACCGCACGACTTACAAGTACCATTACATATTACCAGGTGGGGTAGTTAGAAAAGAAAATACAAGAAGAGCCATATAAATAGAATGAATAAAGCTTATATCCGAAACCCAAAATGGCCTAGAAAAGCCATAAAAAGCTCTGAACCAAGTATGTCCATAACAACCTAAGTTCAACTGATTTTAAAATTTATTATAATTTTACAATTAATTCAAAACCATTGCATAAAACTATACAGTATAATGTCTAAAAGTATCACAGAAATTTAGAGTGTAATAAGTACAAATTATGAAATCTATACAATCTGCTAAGAAAATATGTATAATGGTAATTTGATAAGTATACATTTTATTTTTACAAATAAATGTGATATAGTATAACAATTTAATATCATCTTTCGAGTATAGGACCAGCTCTGTTTCAGTTTTCTGATAGCACCAAAACAGCTTCCGTTGTGTACATTGTTCAACTTTAGTTATTGTTAGGACAAAGGTTGGATACGTCCAACCAGCAAATAAGCCATTTCGACTAGAGTAATAATGGAATAAATTCTCTATTCAATGTAGTAGCCAAACCTGAGAGCCAGCAACTCCTCTAATTAGAAATTCTATATACATCACCGTTGTGAATAATACCCCTTCATTAAATAGCTGCAGGCACTGCTTATAAAAACCTGACACTTCTATGGATATATTAATTCTTTCACTGCTAATTAAGTGTCTGAAAAAGCAGTCTGGACGTTGCATTGCATTTAGCCCTAAACCCATTACACAAAGAGAGGCAGAGGGAAAAAAACAATTTTCAATACTCCTGTTCCCGTATCCCACTCTTTCAACAGGACCAGTAATTTCAACCACTTGTGTTCTTGCACGGCTAGTTTCATTCAATTACAAAACCGCTAACACACCACGGAAAACAAGAAACGTTGCGCAGTGCTTACCAAGGACATTTGATCCGGAAATACTGAAGACCTGAATACATTTGCACGGGATTAAGCCTTGTGTTATTTAAATAGTGATTTGTCTTCATAACATTCCTCATTTTCAAGATGTGGAACAAAAAACTATACGAGGGTAAAACCCAGTGTTGAAATTCACATCTGAGCAACACAACGAAGACAACTGCAATATAATGTACACACATTGCCATACCATGATGTCATTGATTTCTATCAGTGATCATAAGCAGTATTTTTAAAATGACGAACACTACAGTTTGGTCTCCACAGCGTGGTTTCATCGAGTTCCTTAAGAGGACATATCTAATGCCAAAATTTACCTCATACTTTAAAATACCAATGGAGAAATTTAAATGACTACCAATAATCTTAATACGGGGATAAAACGTTTTAGAATTTTAAACAAAGTATTCAGATGAGCCTCACAAAGGTCGCCTCAAACTCCATCTACGGAAAACGACAAGGGACAAAATATTGTATCCGATTACCTATACCTCTATTACAAGCTTCCAAAGGTGAAAACATTTTAACATAGTATCATATACAGAGGGAAATTGCTCAAGTGGTTTCGTCTGTGGCCCACATTTGGAAGCCCCGGGTTTGATTCCCATGGTCGATCAACCAGACCCAAGGGTCTTTTCGGGGCTTTTCCACAGTCGCTGGGCGAATCTAGGTAGATTAGTTAAATTCCCTGACTTCCCCGTTCCTCTATTTCGCCTCCATTATAATTTCATATCATTTTCAACTGGTGGTTTCCTTCAGGGTAGGAGTCTCGGCGGGAAGATAAGCTATGAGTGAACACTTTCTCCGCAGGTCTCCGAACCGGCCTAGTGGGCCCGTTCAGAAACGCGGCTGGCGGGATGCCGGTTGTGCAAACCAGCCTGGAGTCTTCCTTGCTCGTGGAGGGAGGGGCAGGCTGCGGTCGACGAACCGGACTTGTGACTGTTTCGGGGCCAAGTTAGGAGGGATTACGATGGTGCTGGACCCCCGGGGATTCTCTATCTAGTAAACCGTAGAGACCCAGCCCTCTGTACTGTGTTGACTCCTTGGAGTCGGCCACCCTCTGTCTCCTCACGCCTCATCCTCCCACCGGGTGTGCCCCACTTGGAGCATAGTAACAAAAGACCAGTCCGTTCGAGGAGTCGAATTTCCTCCGAACAATCCAATCCAATCACATCATATTGTGTAACGCGTAGGCCTTGAATGCACCGTGCAGGGTAAGGCGAAACGTCAGCCTGTACCTTATGAAATATGTAAATAAACGTAACGCTAATAGCAAATTACAAAACATTGAATCAATAATGATGATGATAATAATAATGATGATGATGATAATAATGATGATGATGATAGTAATAATAATAATAATAATAATAATAATAATAATAATAATAATAATAATAATAATAATAATAATAATAATAATAATAATAATAATAATAATAATAATAATAATAATAATAATAATAATAATAATAATAATAATAATAATAATAATAATAATAATAATAATAATAATAATAATAATAATAATAATAATAATAATAATAATAATAATAATAATAATAATAATAATAATAATAATAATAATAATAATAATAATAATAATAATAATAATAATAATAATAATAATAATAATAATAATAATAATAATAATAATAATAATAATAAATAGTAATTTACGCATTTAAAAGCTACACCATATTTTTCACGCTATATTCTCCTATGCACAAGCTTAAAATTGAAACTGCAGAGAATATTATCTATGCTAGAAACGTATAGATAGTGACTGAGAATATCAACTGACTCCTAGCATTTGAGACGGAAACCAATAAGACCGTTTTGGCATGACCTCTTGTTTCCATACCAAAAATACTGCGATATAAATCACTTCTGTCAGCTAGGACAGCAAATACAAACATGGCTCAAGCTTGCCTATGCTAGTAATCAGCGTTGATAAAGTTACACGGTTCATAGTCTACGCCATTTCTTTTAGACACTCCCCTGGTGGCATGCGACATATACGTGTGGTTCCACATTGCTTTTAATCAGCAAATTTATAATATGTTATTTGCCCTCCAACAAAGGTAATCGAATAATAACCATTTAGAATAAGGTAAAATAAGGCTGAGGCTACTCAACAGTTTCATCCATGTCATATAACTATTCAAGCCTCATTTGCCAAGATATTAACTGAGTGCACCTTTATTGTGATGCCCATTAGGGATGTCGCACATAGACATTGAAGAGGATAATATTCAATAAGCAAGATCACTGATGCCCAAACTTTTGCGAAAAAGGGGAAGGGCCGATTTGCTCCCCCTATAGTTCTTTGAACCGTGACGCATTTATGCGACTCAAAATAAAATTGTCTCTAATGCCGCTTATCTGAATGAGTGACTGGGAGATTTTACATGTACAAAACGAAGGAAGTGCAGTAAAACGACAAGGTGACCATATTAGCTCACAAGAGAAGACATGGGTACCAATGGGTAAGATCCGCTAAGCCGGTAGCCCTTTGTTATAAGGGCTTATAAGGGCCCTTTCTTATAAGATTATAGATCGACCAATCTAAAAGCGGGTATCTCAAACTTGTATGTTGTAGTATGCGATTTCCAAAGTTTAATTTAAGATATCTTACATAAATTCATAGATGGTGCATTGGAGCTGAAATATTTGTATTTGGAGTACAAAAACAATAAGGCAGGAGTACTATTTAATAGGTTGATAGGTTGTTAAGTGGTTTCTCTCTCTAGCTTCTAAAAGTCTGTAATGGAAATGGAATCTTCTAACATGCTCTTTGTATTGCGTTGATCTTTTATAATTTCTGGAACCACCATCTTCCAGATATAGAGTCATTTTGTACTTTCTCTTAACCTCAAATGACGTTTTCTAAGTCTGAATCCTAACATCTTTGTATATCCTAGTATTGATTGATGGATTTCAAAAGAGTCTTGTATGTTTGTTACGACACGAACAGCTGCAGTTGGTTGAGTTGTTATAACAAAAGAAATGTAAGAAACAGTATCCTTAGCAGATTTCTAAAGGGTAGTACTTGATTTTGTTGAATGGGGTATTCTTCGGACCCTTCTTAATGGCATGAAAAAATATTCACAAAGGGAATCTTTGTGTGTATAAATGGCTTCGAGAAAGTGAAAACTAGAAACTCACGCGCAGCTGTGAGGACAGTTCGTGGACTGGAGCCAATTAGGGCAGTCCTCTTCTTCTGTCTTGGTCAAGGGCAGACCAGAAATGATGAGAGAAGATATTTGTCGGTTTATACGTAACTAATTAAGTATTATCGAGTAATAAGCATTCCGCCTACAGTGACTCTAAACAGTGATATATTGTAACCCTTGGTCGGAAACTTCAAGTTCGATATTCTAATAAAAAGGAGCAGTCAATAAATCAGTTTGAAACGGGCATTCCAGTGTCATTAAAACTATCCTTCTCATACATATCAACGCATACCTGGAGATAAACCTCATTGCTTTACCCTGCGCTAAACATTATTGTATCAAACTGTAGCCCCAACGTGGTAACCTTCGCTCTCCAATATTTGCTTCAGTATATAACCTAGTCCAGACATGAAGCACAATAAACCACTTTACGAACTCAAATTAAGCGCAACATAATTTTATTACAACAGGATAATTATCTGAATTAGTCATTTTCGTTTTAAAAGTCTACATAGTGCACCAAGCTATTACGCACTTTTAAAGCATCAGTGTTATTGTAAAATCAGGATTTTATCAAATTCTTTGATCTGATCCCTTTCCAGAATGTGTATATGTTTCCTTAGACATAATCGTGTATCACTTTTATATTGAGAATACCTGAAAAACAGCTCTGTTAATTGAACAAAACTGAAATTCAACGTAGTATATGGACAACAAAATCGTGTATCATTAGTGATAAATTCACATGATATGCAGCATGACTGTAGACCACCAAACCATGCTTCTTGTTCTCCAGAGTAGTAGATTTAGTTACGCAATCTCCGTTTTCACGTATCTCCAGAGAAACCCATTTAGCGTGTCAAGTCTGGAGATCGATGAGGCAATTATTGGCAAGCTCCAACCTAGCTGTTTCGAAGTGGGGCATTTAGGTCGTTATCCACACAGCAATCGAACATACTCTAGTGCTGTTGATAACACTTGCTGATTCAATCAGATCAAGCACGCAGAACAAACTACAGTACAATAGTGGAAAGCAACCTGGGGTCCTACGACCATACATTGGGAATGCTACGTCACACAATAAGTAATAATTATTTAAAATTCTTTAATAAACATTTACAGCGCCAGCATTGCTATTGACTCCAATTATTAAGTGTAAATCTATATCGCTTCTTAGCTAAGCAAAATGTTATATGATTAGAAGAAGATTAAATTGCGTAAATTTAAATTAAGTCCTATAAATATTTTACAATATTTTACAATAAGTCCGACTAAGGCACCTTCACTTGCTCCCGTTATTACACACTTATTCTTTTGCAGTAGATCCAGAAATAGGCAGCAGATTCTCCTCCACACAATTGGTTTGAACTAAGGATAACAGGGGTACACATATTCTTTATGACACGATAAAGTTCTTATGCTGTTCTTTTATTTTATTTATGTTATGCCATTTAGAAAAAAATATGAATATTGATGCTACTCCTTGACACTAAAAGTGAGAGCTCCGCAAATTATGTGAAGAATCAAACACTGTATGAAAGTTAATGACAACATTGAAAGCTTTAGTCAAGCTAAACCTTAATTCATATCAGATTTAATACTGTTATCACACAGAACCTTTGAAGTATTTTACAAAAAGAAGATAGATATTGTAATTTATCTCCGGGATATTTCTCATAAGCTCCTCGAAATAAAAACTTTGACTTCTCCATTTGTTTGGTCCACACAGATGCTGGTGACTGCTGTACTATTCGTGAAAAGAGACGTTGAAATATAATTAAAATGACATATATGAAATAAATATCTTACGGAAAATGTAGCACATCCTAAAAATTTGAAAGTAATGTGGTAAAATGAAGCACAGTACAGAATAGTTTATTTAAAAATAATATCATATAAGCATATTTGCTATACAATATGTTTTGCTTGCACGGGCCCAAATGACCTTGTTGTCGACGGGCCCTTAAACACCACACACTCACTGTTTGCTTACATAACACTGACTGTGCTTAGGCTAATGACTTTTAGTGTCAGAGACGAGAGAAAAAACTTTACCTACTGATTTTTGTTTAGATTTTTTGAAGATAGGTGCAAAATTGCTTTAGGGCACTGTTAAAACCGAGTTCAATATTTACGATATTTTTTCTTGATATTATAATTTTATAAATGCTACATAATTACAACAAAACACGTATTGCAACACAGCTTGAAGAAGGTGCAAAACAGTCTGACTGCTATGAACTAAACCAAACAGTTACACAGCTCTTAGCTTCCAAAGTACCTTGAAATATATAAGATAGAATTGTTGCACCCTCTGTTCTTAAAATACTTTTAACAAAAGAATTTTGATACATAATGTATAAACATCATATTATTCAGTAACGTTTATCAGATGAAAGGTTTAGGTTAAACTTGCACTCGTCACCTTAGATTCATTGTCGTTTTGAGAAGATACTGGATGAGCTCTTAGAGATTAAAAATCTGAATTAATCTCAATTATGACGTATTGATATAAACTTTTCAATGGAAAGATTTGAGTAAACTATAAATCTCTGGATCATAAAACAGAAACGTGACATCATGCAATATTTGAGTAATCGCATGAACAAAACCAGAAGAGTTCTATGATGACGCATGATACTAAAGTATACTAGCAAAAAGGAAAATAAGCAACTCCCAGATATATTTATGTTAATAAATTTGTCCTATGTATTTCCTCATAATAATACTTATATATGTCCACACTGAACTACGATATATTAAAATCAAACGTATTATTTCACCAATCGTGGCAGAGGCTGTATCTTCAGGAAAAACACACTTCTGAAATATTAAATACTTTATATCGGATTATATATATATTAAAATGGGTGGCACACAGTTCACGTTGGCGGGACAGTTTGAACAAATAGTGGTTAGCGCAGGGTTGAGCAATGAGATTTCTCTCAGGGTATGCGTGGATATGTATAAGGACAATGGTTTTAATAACACTAGAATGCCCGCTTCAAACTGGTTTAATTACCGCTTCTGTTTATCAAAACACCAAACTCGAAGTTGCGGACCAAGGGTTACCAATATATCACTGTTTAGAGTGACTGAACGTGGAATGCTTATTACTCGATAATACTTAATACGTTACTTATGAACCGACAGATCTTCTATCATCGCTTCTGGTCTGCCTTCGACCAAGACAGAAGTGATGACCTCCTTAATGGCTTGCCAGCCACGTACTGAGTGTCCTCACAGCTGCACGTGGGTGGGAAACTTTCACTTATGGAAGACCTCTTTTCAGACAAAGATTCCCTTTGTGACTATTTTGTCCATTGTGATTATTAGTCTCGCTCATGCCATGATTAAGGGTCCGAAGAATACCCTTTTCAAACAAAGTCAAGTGCTATCCCTTAGAATTCTGTTTTTCCCGTGTCTTTTGTTACACAGCTCAACCAACTGCACCTGTTCGTTTCGTAATAAAGATACAATACTCCTTTGAAATCCATTACGATTCTTTACTCATTGCAACTTTTAATTTCGGTATCTATATATACATATATAAAGTGTGTGCATGTGTGAAAGGCACTTCCCTTGCTACTGCACGGGCCAGTATAACATACACCTTTTTCATTTCATTATATAATGGAGCCCAGTTACTTCCCACTTCCTTTTGCTTTCAGCGAAGGATTCTCCTAAAGTTATCTAGGCTTTACTTAGTATATAACACAACATTAAAATATATGAAAAATATCCCACTGACACCATTCTGTTCAGTTGAGGTGGAGCAATAGGTGCACAGTTTTTGAGTTGGAATAATCAGCACTATAATTCCATTAATAAACGTGAATATCTTCAACATTTCCAATTCTAAGTGTCAAATGATTTCTAAAGGTTCCTTTCTATATATCGTAACTTCAAAAGAGAGATTGAGTAGTAATTGCTGTTAAACTTCCTGATGTTAAAATAATTGTTACATTATAGTTTCTGGTCCTCAAATCCAAAAATTAGCAAAAATTAATAAATAAATAGCTAAAATAGATAGTGAAATGGTAAGATTCCTCCGATTGGGGATAATAACTTGAATGATAAGTAAGAACGAAACTCGTTTAGTTTAACCTTCATGGAAAACGGCGTGGGATGTACTAGGCTTGCAGCACATTGTTTTACACTACAATGCTTGTCCCTACCTAATTCTGCCATATGTAAATGCGATGCTCTATTCTGTTTCTCGTTAAATGAACACTCAAGAGTTGAATGTGGTCGGAAACTTTCTCCAACTTTGTTATCCAGAATTATTACTTTGTGTTAAAGGAAAATGGCCACTTATTAAAGTGAGAGCAAAACAAACATCCCAAGCTGGAGTCTGTTTTCATGTTCGGGAAGAATAAAGTGGAAGTTGTAAAGTTAAGCTTGTCAGAATTAATATTCATTCATGCTAAGATAAGACCTTCCAAGATAGTAATACCAAAACGAGCGAAACGTGCAAATATAGGTACATCCTATATCCTCTTCCCCCGTCTAAATGTAAAAGTTGGGTACCAAACGCTTTCCCCACAATTTGTTGATAATCCAAAATATACCCATGACAGCTGGTGTAAGAACAAGACGTAGCGAGTGCCATCAATTTTCATCTGTAACATAAAATTTTGATGTTACGTCACGTGACGTTCTTTAACTACTCCTTTGCTTTTATGTAGCTACTACAAATATTCGCAAGAAAGCTTAATTTTCTAGCTACTTCATGTGAATCTAAATAAACTTTGCAGAAATAGAATCAATACTCATTACACATTCCGTAGTATGAAGACAAAGGAGTAGCAATAATAATATCCTCGATCTATAAATACATTTTGGTAACTTAATCCAGTTGTTAACGTGATTCAAACAGTTCCTGAAAACTCTTACATTTACCAATACCTTTCTGAACCATATGAAAAAATATTAGATATCTGTACCCATAGTCCCATACCTTTCATTTGTGTCTCGATGGGAAAGCACAATCATCCCAGTGCTGCTAAAGAGTGGAGACGATGGTTGCATTTATATATTTCTGACTAAAAGGAAACCCTTTTCACAGAATTTTGGGTTACATATTTGGCAAACTCTTGGTTACATTTACACGTACTGACAAAATTCAAACGCCTTTTGGCTTTTTATGCTTATTTGGGCGTATACTGAACTGACGTTTCTAAAACATTTATGACTCTTTTCCCTTCTTCATTAATTGTATAGCAATTTGCTCCGTTGTGGGAACTGTTTGGGGTTCGATTATACAGGGGAGTTGTTAGTATCACATTACTTGTTGCAGAGGTTTTCTTTGGAACCTGTACCTACATATCACAAACCTGAAGTGGTTTTATTTCCATCAAAAAACACCTCTTTTTAACAGTCACACAGAGCATGCCTTTCTAGGGATTGTCTTTGGAGCCATTAGTTAACGCATTTCTGCTACTTGTCCACTGCTTTAAACTCATCCTTCAGTATACCATTGAACCTTTCTAACATATAACTGTACATATTGTCACCCGAACATCGGAATTCCCGATAGAACCAGCAGCTGGAAGGTAGGGAACCGACGGGAATCATTCAGCCACGCCTACCAATTTATCTTGTAGCGCTAACGAGGGGTTGATTGTAAAAACATCACTAGCCATCTCTTTCCCCTTCCCTGACGTCTGGAACCTTCGAAATGTTTCACTGAACTGCGAGACTTCCAGAAACAGCGATCTTCCTATAAAAAGGGGCTGCAGTTTGCGAGTCAGCTCAGTTCTTGGCGAGCAGCCGGAGGAGCGCCGTGCTAGTGAACGGACTGGAAGACTGTGTACGTGTATCAGAGGAGTTGTACGTAATTGTAAGTGGAGAGTGGACCTGTGACAGACGAACTGGCGAATTGTAATTGTGTGCGCTACGTAATTCTATGTAATCGGCAAGTGTTCCAACTGTAATTCGGTGGAAATAAAGAACATTTTGATTTTGTGCAATTGGACTTTTAATTTCACGAACTCACAAAGTCAAAATATAGTGATTCTCAAATGAATTACTATGGATAATAATTGATTTCCTTCTTTAAGTAGGAAACGTTGTGGTACAAACAATGTGAAAACTGGACATCTGCGTGGATATCTCCTTAGGATTAGAATTAATACAGTGGGGATAAGGTACCGAAACCTGTAGTTTATTGTACCTAAGCCCCAAGTGAGGTATTTCCAGGTGGAAATATAAGGTGAGAGAAGACAGAGGGTGGCCGACCCAAGGAGTCATGGCAGCCTGAAAGAGACCACTAAATGAAAGATAATGTGAAATGGTAATGGAGATGAAATGAGGGGACAGGAAATTCTGAAGATGGACTCAGCATTCGCCTGGCGACCCCGGAAAAGCCCCCTATAAACCCATGGGTCAGGTAGGTGAGCCACAGGAATCTAAACCGGGCTTTCCGGATGCGGGCCACAGACGAAACCGCGTGAGCCATTTTTAACACTGGGAGGTTCTATTGAACTAGTTTCCTCCTCGTCATATGCATGAATGAGAAATCGTGGATGCCTGTTTCATAAACGAAACGAACAAAAGGTGTAGGTATGACCCAACCTTGCAACTTTATCCTGGTAACGATAAATGCGGAGCAAACGAAGAATGCATCGGTTGTGGGGTAGTCCTATTGGTAGGAACGGCACATCGGCGACTGCGCGGCGGAGGTGTTGATAACAGTCTCAGATTACAATAATCTAAAAATATTCGTTTAAATATTCCGGATCATTTCCATAGACGGATCAACACAGAAATATTTGAAAGCAGTTTTATTAGTGATTTATTAGTAGTAATTTACAAATTTTAGGAAAAGAGAAGTAAAGAAATCCTCGATTTACCGATGTGTCAGTTTGCTAAATACTTCTTAAAAATTATGCACTAAAATAATTTATAGCTTATTTGAAAATAAATATAGTCAGTGTTGTTAAAAGTAATGTTGTTTTAAGAATGGGTCTGGTTGCATAAACATTACATCTTTATTGTTCATTAAATCAATAGTTGAAAAGAGAAGGAATTTATTCTTGAAGTCATATTCCATCGTAAGTTCATATGCGCATGTGTAAATTTATTAAAAGATGTACTATTGAGTGAAGAGTATGCCACTTTGGAAAATATTATCAACGAGAAGATGGAAGTCTCAAACGCCCAATCGAAGTGCTACAAAATCTGTATAAAGCAACTAAAATAAATATTAGATTAAAGGAGCATTTTCCGAGGAATTGAAAATTTACATTATATTACTCTATCCAGGTAACTCTCCCTGAGCGAGATTTGATCTCGCAACCTCTTGAACGAGACACCCTACCATCTACGCTACCGAAGCGGGAGCACTCGTATGTATATAATATATTACAAATTCTTAAAAAATGTGCTAGCTTAATATGTGATACTTAATTTATTACCAGGAAATACCAGGTTTTGTCCACCACAAATCTCACTTTGCGGTCACCTGGAATCGAACTCGGGCCGCCTTGGTGAGAGCCAAGCGGTCTGACCACTGAGCCGCGGCGCGGCCTAGGATTCACAAAGAATTAATTCTACATTCACAGTCGGCAACTCACTTAAAAATAACATTATTGGCCTCCATTAAGTGTATTAGTATACTTATCTGGTGTTCATCCTCACAACTGCTCACGCACATCCTGAGGAAATACTGATGACAGTGGAACAGCATGGAAGCAGACGCTTCGAAATTCGAGACATTGGAGAAGTCGTCAAAAGGTTATGCACAAAAACTTCGGCTATCAAATGTACTTCAGAGTAAATTAATAAAGCAAACGTAATTGACCTAAAATTCAAAAGAGTAATGGATAAGAAAATAATGGAGCAACTGAAATAATTTTGGGGCGATATATAACGTATCGTAAAATAAATGTTTAAGTATTGTGATCGTGATTGTTGAATTAAAAGTCCAATTTGCCGAAATTCGAAATGTTCTTTATTTGCGTAGAAATAGACTTCGTAGCAGCAGAATTACATCACAATCTGCAACAGCGTTCTGTTTACATCAGCTCTCGTTACAATTCACAGCTGTTTACTACTTACGACTCACTCTTGTTTTAAAACTCTCGCGACTGTTTTACAACTGTCCGCTGCCATGTGAAAATCTCTTATATATCTCATTCCTAACTTCGAGATATTACTAAAAGAAACCAGAAATCGAATAATCTCTATCAGTCAAGAGTCATTAGAAATTTTTGTTTACCTCACTTATCTGTGTCGGTAGGTCTTTTCTCAGTGATACACTATCCGACTGATATCTTTATCAGTTCCTTTGTGTAATCAAGCCGCATTTACGTTCCGCGCGAACCTTTTATGTGCGTTGCCGCGACAGTATCAAAGTATGTGATCTCGAAGATAGCTAGTAATTTGAGAGGAAGATAAAAAGAATATAGAATTAAGAAAAAAAGAAGAACAGGATAAGAAACGGCTTAAAATGTGATAGGTTTATGGGTATTTCTTCATTAATGTGTGATTGTAAAATATGGACTATATAAAAAGGAATTAAAAATAAACAAGGCAGAAATAAAATACCTTACAGATATTAAATGGTGAATCATGGTGGAAGCATTAAATAAATTCAATATATCAGAGGGAAATTAGGTATTGGTACTATAAATGTCCAAAAGAAACAACACAGAGAAAGGGAGAGAGAGACGGGCAAAGAATTTCTAGAGGATGGACGAAACCAGTCATCCAAAGGTAGTATACGAATTCCTAGCATACTGTAAAAGAGATATTGGAAGATCGATCAGAAGATGGAAAGGGAAATGAAAGTTCCGAACGGATATTTTCATAATCTATGAATAAATAACGATGATCGGCATTAAAGAAGATGGAAGGAAAATAAGGTTAAATTGTCACTGGAGTATAAGCACGGAGATCACAGGTTACAACTCATCCAGGTCCCTCTTCTAATCTTTGGCTTTTGTAGACAATACCCACTTTTAGCTACTTCTCAGTGGCCCTTTACCATAATTGTTTTGCAATCTTTGGTCTGGGTTTAGATAACTTGTGACCAACTGTTTAAGAACTATGTGTGATAATTGTGGAGTACATTATGGTATCACGTTATTATTTCATGTACGCTTTTCATTGGGTTTGGACTGTGGGACACCCAGTGTAAGAATATAGCGAAAACCAGTCTGAACATATAAAATTTGACCGAAATCGGTAATTTATATCGAAAAGGCTGTGGATATTTTAAATTGTAGGGCGAGATGTCATCTAGAATTAAAGTTTGTAGTATGTAATCCATTAAGTTTTAAATAAGCAATAAGTTAATTTACCGACTTCGATTATATCGGTAAAAGATGATTTTCAATTATGAAGTGAACTTTTTGTTGAAACCAAACGCATTTTATTTACGGTTTGCTAGGTCGAATTAAGAAAATCCTTGCCTTTGTAATTCGTCTATTAAGAGAAATAAAAGGATTACCTAACCTACTATAGAGTAATGGAACCCAAAATAACAGATTTAGTGTTTCATAGATGCTTCTTATTTAACACTGAATAGCAAATCGAATGAAATGTGGTCGGTGATATTGAACATATGCTCATATAGACAGTCCTCCACAGAAAATATGTTTAGTGTGTTGAGGCATAAGGGTTTCATAAGATTATCGTTTCAGTTAGTTGATTTATAAGGTATTAATAACATTGAGAATGCTGTATTATAAAAGGATATTTGAGGAAACAACGAAAAATATTTTCTCTCGGCTGAATGACTTCTAAACCGTCTGTTCATGTTTCAATTTTATTTTTATCATAATTTGAAGACCATTTTAAATGATCAATAGAATCACAGGATGAGAACCATAAAAGGTAAGCACTAAGAAGATGCAAATAAAGACACATGTTTTGCACCTTTTGGTAATGCGTGTTTTATAAGTTGATTAATTAGAAACAAGTAAAAAAATAATACACTAGAATTTGAAATTTTATTCGTGTCATTTAACTGCACATCCTAACGCCCTGCTAATCCTGAAAGGGAATTTGCATTAATGTTTTCTGTCTTTTTTAAGCACGAATTATATTAAAGCAAATTAAATAATGATTGGGCTTCCTGTTAAAGAATTTGAGCAAACTCTAGGAGGATATTTGGTTGAAATCTTACATAGTTTAGTTTAATCTAATTTGTTTGGAAAAAGGTGTTAAACTTTTAGCGCTGATAAGAGAACTGAAATGGTAATAGAAATTTGTATATGGATTTAAGAAACCACACTACACACTTAAAATTCATTAAAATTGATACTAATTTAACAATTTTCAAATATAGTGATTATTGTGCAAACTACTGAATATACGACGCTGAAACTTTGAGCTTAATGACCACACTACAGAACTTGAAACCTAATACTCGAGTGTTCGTATACATTTTGTGCAATTATTTCAACTTTAGTTGAAATTATACATAATCGAGGTTAGTTTGTAATATCCTCAGAAATTTTATTTTTAGTATTTTCTGATGGTATACATAGAAATAAAAGTAAACCAGATTACACAGGACACAAATCGAGCGTGCGTGAAATGTGCCATTTTTCATATACTGTGTCCTATTCTAGTTTCATACTTGAAAAAGCAATCCAACTCAAAAGTTTCGGCAATAGTTATAATTTTCTAATGAAAATAACATTTATGTGTGTTTATTTGTTTAATTACTTCAGTATATTTATAACGTAACCATTTACTTCAGTATTATTTCAACCAAGATATGAATGCAACTAACGGCGATTCAGTTTGCTAAACATCAAATGTTTTCTTACCCGAAGCACGCTTCTGTTAATAAACAGTGAACGTGAAATAGTGTGAGTATTCTGGAATCCTTCTAATGAAGGGAGCTTTGTTCCAGAGCAAGGTTATCTATGTAATCAAGTAAATTATGTCCTCTCACATCAGTCTTGTCCCAGAGCGCAAAAATTTGTACAGGATGACCAAACTTCATGCATCTGAAATGTAAGGATTTTATAACATGGCAGAATTTGTTCAACTGTTTTACATATTGAAGGTTTGTTTGTTTATTAGTTGTTTGCTTTTTCCCGAGGTACCGTTCTGTAGTCTCCATGTTTATTTAAACTGTAACTTCTCGTGTTTTAATTTCTTCTCAGCGTAGACATGCAGTATTTACACAACACAACAAATGTGATGTCATCGTGTTAACTAAGACCTTTTACAGGAGCAAATACAAAGTGGTAACCCTCTCCTTAAAATGCGGATTGCTTAAGTATTATACCATTAATAAATATGACATTTGAGTTTCAAAGGTTCATTTTAGGATAGAAGGTTCACTGTGTTTAATAAACTTACGGATAATGCTTTCTCAAATACTAAATAGGAGATTTAATAAAAGTTATTATTTTTAAACTGCGGGAAAGCAGTGTGGCTCTGAAAAAGCAAACTGTTCAGTTAATTAAAATGTTATTGTGCTATGCTGACGGATAGAGATTCAATGTTTATTTAATAGAAATGTCCACATTATCTTTATATTTTAGTGAAAGCATTCAACAGAGTAAAATAAACTATTACGGAACATTGGCTATACAAAGCGCGTCTAAAACATTACCAAACATACGGAAAAGTAAGAGGATTGTGACAAATTTAAAGAAACTGTCTTATGCAGTTAATAGTAAGTAACCTCAGATAATCTAAAAAAACAAAATCCCTCTTGAAAGAAAAACTCTAATAATTGCTATCTTCAGTAGGTTCAAAAGTATAAACAAAGTTACTCACTTTATAAGATTTTTTTTTTGTAATTTACTTCCTCCAACACTAAGTCATATCGGACGAAGAATGGAATGGGTGAAATGATGCTCACATGAGCTCAGGGACCATAGAGCTTAGAGTTACCCGACATTCGTCTTTCAGGATAAGGGAAAACTCCGGAAAAACCTTATCCAGGTAACTCACCGTGATCGAGATTCGAACTCGGGACCTCTTGAACGTGAGGCAGACACTCTACCACCATGCTACCGAGGTGGACAAGCTTTGAATGATTACGTACGCTATTAATGTTATTGATTGTAGGATAAAGCAGCCAATTTAATTAAAAGTTGAATGCTTTAATTTCAGCAAAATGTTGGTGGTACAAAGGCTACAATACTTCGTGAACAGTTGTCACGATATAACAAAAAGTAATCTGCTCTGCATAATGATTTGGCAATCCTGCCGTATACCTCATGCGCTTACCTAAGTTGACTGTTTGAGGCCCTATAAGAAGGAATTATGGTGTTTCACACTGGCCAGCCACTCAATGTTAAGCACGTACAGCTCCAGTCTCGCTCTGAGATCTCTCTCCGCGAACTTCCAACCTAACCGTGAGCTGTCTTTCCCTCCTTGCTCAATCACTGAGAGGATCAGAGGACGCTGGAGAAGCGCGGAAGAAGTGACTTTTCTTTGAGTGCACTGGTGACAATGAAAACACTATAGAGGCATTTGCGGCAGTTTGCTACGGGAATTTTTCGCCATCAGCATATTGAATTGGTGAACTTAGAATGATAGTGACTTTGTCTTTTACATATTAGCATTCTCTGGTGTACATTATAGTGTAATTAGTAAATAGTGTTGCTGCTGTTATTTGCAATAAGGTTAACTGGCAGCTGCGTGCTTGCTATGTCATTTGATAGATAATTGCTATTTACTTTCGTATCTTAGCTCGTTGATAATGATAGTATGACAGTGCAATTGGAACTTCTAATTTAAAAGCTGTTGCTGTTATATTGCGGAGAAGAATGGCAAATTAAAGCATAAATAGAAGAGCAGTGATAGAAGCTTTGGTCTAAATAATGAATTGTATGTTCTAGTTGAAATTTGTACTAGACCATATAGAAGGTGTTTACTGTACGAGTTTATTATTGTGATCAACTTGTGTATCTTCCCCACCACAGAGCATAGGTTAGAGGTTTAATGAGGCATTTTGTACACTGTTTTTGTGTATAGACATTCCCCAGCACTTTAAAGTAATTTACTCCCATTATATTCTCTCTTAGCAACGGAACGAAATATTTATTGGCTTTGTTTATTGATTATTGTACACTGCCGTTTCAACAGTTACGATGCCAGTGTTTGTGCTGTGGCATGTTGTTAACAGCGAGGCGTATGATCTATGTACTGTGCATTTTTGTACCTGTTGAGTAAGCTAGACTCGCAACAACGTTTTAGGAATAGGGGCGCCGGGGTAGCGCGGTGGTTTCGTTCGCGGCTCCCGTTCTAAGGGTCCCGAGTTCGATTCCCGGCTCTGGGGTTGGCGATTTTAAGTCGGCCCTATCCACGCCTTCACCTCTGTCTAGCACACGTGAAGTATCCCCTATGCCCAACGTGGTTCGGAGTCCACGGTAAAAACTGTAGGTCCTCTCACCTCACCGCCATCTTCACTATCACCCTATCATTGGAGGTAATGGACACCGCCCTCTGGGTGCCTCCACCTGAGAAATGGGTCCGGTCATCACTTGGTGGGGTGAGGTTACCCCGAAGGCCAAGGTTGCCATGTGGGGAGTGTTAGTAACTAACTAACGTTTTAGGAATACTTTTTGTCTGTGAAAAAGAGTAAAACTGGTGAACAAGACATCATGTGAACTCTGAGTCAACACTCTATGCCATTCTTCATCCACATTCCTGTTATCGGAGTCGCTCTAGTCTCCGCCATATCGGACCCTGGGCTCATTTGGGCACCATTTAACCAATTCCATTCATCGCCCGATATGACTTAACGTTGAAGGACGTAAAATACAAGAGAGAGAGAGAGAGAGAGAGAGAGAGAGAGAGAGAGAGAGAGAGAGAGAGAGAGAGAGAGAGAGAGAGAGAAGGAAAAAATTCTCCGCCACCTCGGCTCCGACCTCACTCCTTTTGCTCCAAAATAATGCTTTCTGTTAAAATAAAATCCCACACGGCACTGGCGCCTTCTTGTCTTATATCTGTTATTCTTCTTTCTTCTTCTCGCCTTCGTCATCACCTCTTCTCGCCCCATTCTTATCATCCTCTGATAAGGGGGGATCCGTCCCCTACAGCTGCCGTGGTGCGGGCGCTGCGGACTCCTAGCACTCGTGGTACCTCTGACGTTACTAGAGGAACCTCGCGCCGAACATTCGAGCCCCTCCCTGATAGGGAGTTGATCGGATTGGGTTGGACTCGAGGGGGAAGTGTTACCCGATACCCATGGGAGATCGGGTACGTCTCCGGACGGAATTGAGGAAAGCCATTAATATTCCTGCGTACTAACCAGCATAGGTAATCTCTGTTTCATATAACCTTGCCCCACTGACATGTATCACATGTATCACATGTATCACTTCACCTTCCCCCTCATCCCAATTGGCTAATGCTTTCGCGCCATAGGCCATAGGCGGTGCATTCCCATCACATTGAAACCTGCAGTAAACGTCATAATAATTGCCAGGAAAATGGATAAAGTCATACCATTAAGAACATTAAGGCATGTAAATATAATGAAGTTTATAATGGAACTGAGCAAGTTGAAACTGAATGAATGGGAAATGAAACTGGAACAAGTTTATAATGAAAGGCCTTCGGCCTTTTCTACTGGGATTTCTTAAACCATCACAAATACCTTGCAAAATTGCTTGTCTTTCAGTCTTAAAAGTCGTGTCACGCCATACTTGTCGTGTGTTCTTCATTCACCGAAGTCTTGTCAAGGTACTATATTTTACGACTTGTATCTCGGTACAGTCTGATTGTTCTTAAATAACGTCTTCGCCACACATCAATATCGCCTCTAGAGTGGTAAGTTTTCCTCTTGCCTCAATTTCATGTCGCGATGTTCCTACGCATCTAACACACTGGTAAGTTCAGAGCATAGCTTTTCGACTTCTCTCACTGACAAAGACGGATTCTTCTCTGTGAGTCCATTAAACACATGCAACACAATTCTTTTTTCGCCGCTTTGTAAAGTTTTTCCCTTGCGATGCTTCAGCGAAAATCTGGCGGTAGACTCTGCCATTATACATATAATAAGTACAAGCGCAATAAACGATCAATAAAACAATTTAGCTCTCGCACACGCCATAGCACACCGTCGAATGGCGATATATGACTAATCCAGTTCAAAACAAGATCAGTGATGAAAGTCATATAAACAAATATGTCATCACTACCGCTAAATCACGTACTATAGTGCCATGTGCTTGAGAGTAAAGGAAACCCCTCTTTACTTCGTTTAAGAATTAACATGCTTTTCAGATAAATCAACTCTATTGCGTAATATATTTCATTAAAACAGTTACGAAAATATAAATCTGACAGTTCTCTTCCAACATATAAAGACATATCAACATGTTAAATAATGAACTAATTTTTACCGCACAACAGTCTGCACAACAACAGCAGCCAATGAGATGTGATAAGGTCACGTGACCGTTAAGAGATACGGGCCAAGGTTAGGTGAAACAAGGATTAGTAGAAGTAGATCGCCAGGCGGCCCCACCGAGGTGATACCGATAGCCTTCCTATTTTGGTGTTGGCGAGCGTAAGTGGTGTATCCACTTCAATGCCGTCTTGAGTCCACAGGACCAGATTGGGGGAGGGGGCGGGCCTTGTTAGTCGTCTCTAGGTCTTGCTCCAGGAAAGAGTCTCGGAGGCGCCGGGTGCCCTTTTGTGACAGCTCGGCAACTTTCTTTTACAAGGAGGCCCGGGTTCTTGGTCCTCCGGGTCCAGGACTAATGGGAGTAGATCCTCTGATATGAATTGAATTAGTAAAATATATACTTCAATTTTCTTATGTTAAGTTAATTTTCTAAGTTTCCCTCATAATTATATAATGTAAATCAAACTACTCATTTGGTTCTATAATTCCAATAACTTTGTCCTATCCGTTATAATACTCTTCCATCTATTATTCGTCTATTTTAATGCTGAATAAGCAGGGAGTTTCTTACTTCTTGGGTTATGCTTATTCTGCTGCCTCCATCTGCTCTCTAGAGTCCATTTCATAAGCTAATTTGCTAACAATAGTTTTAATATCTTGTAGGGTCTTTACAAATTTAATATTTCTAATAATTGATTGTAATGTCTACAGCTTTACGTTCTTCAGTTACATTTCTCCCATATCAATCACACTGAGAAAATGTGTGCTCAGGAGTATCATGAACTTTTCAGATATCGGTATTTGTTTTATTAAACATTTTCCAATATGTTCTATGGCGTTTATTACCTCTCTTTGTATGTAGGTTAATGTTTATATTTTGCATATGTATTTAAATAAACTAAACCTTCTTATTTCGTTCATATTTTCCCTTATTTTCTGACATAAAATTATTTATTCCTGTTTAATTTTAGCTACTATGTTATATTTTCTCAATCACTATGTAATTTAATTCACTTAACCAGTATTTTGCTCCCTGAATTCGAATCGTATAATCAGTTGGCCATATGTCTAGGGTAACAAACTGTACCATTTTAGGGCTGCGTTCATTGCGCCTGTAAATGTTAGTGTTCTCTTTGTGTTTTTCTTAATAATTTTCAAATCTCAACATACTGTTTTACCAAACGCTGTATCTATATGAAATAATAGCTGCAAAATTACATTATAATAGGTGTGATATTTTAAGATTTGTCCTGCGCCGTGGCGTAGCAGGCTAAGGCAGCATGCCTTGGTCCCTGGTCCCGGAAAGCGACCCGGGCTCGATCCCACCCATGTGGTGGGGATTTTAGGTCCCGGGTATAGGACCGGTGACCACTCAGCATCGTGAGGAAATTGAGGAGCTTACGTTAGGTAAGCGGCCCAGGTCACGGAAACCAACATTCCGGTTGGGGAATGCCGAGATGCTGACCACATCTCCACCCCGTATCGGTTGGATGAAGGTCCACTTCTGTCGTGCCTAAGTGGGCGTGAGGCCGGCAGTCGGGTTGGTAGGCCTTGGCCCTCTAAGGGCTGTCGCGCCATGGGTTATTATTATTTTAACATTTTCTAGGTCAGTCTTGTAATTTGTTCACTCACGTTTGTGTATTTTTCTCTCACATAATCCTTATAGTATCTAAAATTTAATTTTTCATGTGTCATAATTTCCAAACATTTAAAATAGTTTTTCCTTGGAATATAATTGTTCGCTAATTTTACTTTTGGTTTTCTTTCTAAAACACATTTGAACAACATATAACAAGATTTACTGACCAACACTTTGAATTTTTAACTTACTCGTTCAAAATTGTCATTAATTTCCTTGCTTTGATTTCAACTAGTCTCTTTTGTCCTTTTGTCAAAAATATTAAATAATGTGCGTGGACAGTTTTCTTCAATATTTCATTGTCTTTATCACTCCTATAAGGCTTTCAATTACAATGTCCCAAAAAGGGGCCCAAGGTAGTGCCTTGGGCACATCCCTTAGATAATTTATGTTTAACTATAATATTTACTCCTTTTACAGAAATATTTCTACCTGTAAAATATCCATGCTACATTGTATAAATGATCATGGCCGCAATGAATTCTCAAGTGTTCTGGAGATATTGATAACAACTAAACTACATACTTTTTGTCACTTAAATCATATAGTGGACCGTAGATCATTTTCTACATTTTTGTAAATAGAAGTATTATAATTAGGAGCGTTATTTTCATACTAATACTTTTACCGGTGATAACATTTAAAAATAGTGTAACATGTATAAATTGTTTCCAATTCAAGCTAATACAATATTTTAACTACCTCTTTGTTTTTCTTACACTTTTTAACACATTGGGAATCTAACACGGTAAACAGCTTATAGACATAAATAAGAATATATTGTGATACAAGTTTATCCATGAGAACGAGGAATATATGAAAACTACATGAAAAAGTGAAGAATTTCCTACTTCAGAAACTTTACGGTGCAGTTAATGCGTACGTAATGCAACTATTTTTTGAAAATATTGAATAATATGAACAGTACTGATGCAAAAATTAAATGTTTACTAGCACCTTTGCTAATATCGGTTTTGTTAGTGAGGTTACCAACACAGTGCCTAAATTAGTGATGGTCGATTTCCACGCCTGACTGAATACCTTAGAAAAAATCAGTACATGCGTACATTAAATGTGTAAATCACGCATATTATGTTTGGTTACCATGGCTGAAAACAGAAAATTCAACTTTCATCCATGGAAGTGTTTACTGGAAGTGCATAAAGCACACTGTCCTCGGAAAAAGAATATGCTGCGCATGTTACCATTATACAAGGGTTGCATATTCGCATATTTCCAGAAAATACTCAGATAACAACACTTTCTAGGGCCCATAGGGTCGACAGCAGCAATGTTTATAAAGGTCAACGGTACCTTCGAGGCTTTTTGAGAACTCACTGTGCAGTATTCTCGCTTGAGGTGTGGTTAGTTACGTGTGTACACAATAGTGTCTACCTGGGTGTATGAAAATCCGTTGCTCCCGGATAAAAACGCATTTGTCGTTTAAGCTTCCATCTCTCACACTGTTTCCATTTGAAATTCCTGGTTATTAAATATAGAACACTTCGAATAACATAGGTCGAAATGCCATCCTTCTTTATACTTCGATTTCGTTAGCATTCGTCGTTATTGTGAGTCTTCAGTATTTTACTGCCACATGAGCTTCTTCCATCTCGGTCAGGGTGAGTTACCTGGATAAGGCTTTTTCCGGGGTTTTCCCTTATCCTTACAGACGAATGTCGGGTAGCTCTAAACTCCATGGACCCTGGACACATTTGAGCATCATTTGACCCCCATTTCATTCACCGTCCGATATGACTTAACGTAGGAGGACGTAAAATTAAAATGAAAAAAAATGAGCTTCTTGCACGAGAGAATCGATGCTTTCTTACCGGAAAAGGCATATTCTGGAAAGGTATTGTCCTAGACTAGGGATGCCCAACACGCGGTACGACGGATGTTTTCTAAGTGAGAAGTCACTATAAGCAATTTTAGTGGTTTTATAAAACAGGCACAGGTGAAGAATATTGTGCTAATAACATTTTGTAGATTTATAAACGGAGTAAATTTGTAAAAAAACATACATTCAGAAGATGAAGGAATAACTTCGGACCACGCAACTTCCTGTCAAGGTACCTGCAAATAATGCTTAGCTGTCATGCATCGGTCATCGGCGTAGCTGACATACGCTGACAAAGCCTTGAGCTCGTTACTGTTTGGCAGAGGTTTAACGTTTAAACAACCAGAATTTGGCTGAAGCGGGGAGAGTCTCACCCGTGCCAGACGAATCTGCATTACTTTTCTCTTCAGAACGTCGACAACCTCTCCCAAGGTAAAGTCCGCATCTGACCTTTACTGAACAATACAGTTTTGGTTTATTACTATGTAGAGCAATAACTTCATTTTTATGTAGAATATACCCTCTTTAGGCCATAACTACATGTCGTCAACCTTGTAAGCTAAGATACACATTAACCTAGGCCCACATTTAAGGTAAAACATCCTTCCTGAGATACCCCTTCGAGGTTCCCCATAAGGGCGGAAGCCCCTAGAGACATTCAATGTCTTAAGTTGAACCAACGCCACATCAGGTACAGGTGTAGTGTTTGAACGGTACTCCAGTTGCTGGTGCGTCGACGGCAACGTTACATCTGGTGTTGGCGTGGCGCCAACGTCACATGGCGTGGCGCCAACGTCACAATATACTTCAGTTAAACTTTAAGTTTGAAAAATCTCAAATGTTGTTTAATTTTAATGAGTTTCCTTAGCATGAGCCTTCTGCAAAGCTCACGAAAACCCATCGACTTCTCTTTCTTCGTTCTGTGGGGGACGTAGTTTTGTGGAAGTGGCACTGCCGTCTGTTTCCTTCATTTGCCATTAATGTATGACAAGACTGGCCCCTTTTCTCAGGCTTAAAGTTTCTTTGAAACAGAGCTCTTTGATCTGTACTGTTAAAATAGCTCTTAAAGTAAATCCTGTGGTTTGAAATGAAAATTTAAAGATAGTGTCGCTATTATGGAGTTTAAATTAGAACGAAAATCTCTTTTTTTCTCAAAATGTATGTCTTATCGGTGGGGCGTGTGTTGTGGTTCGGAAGGAATTTAAATATGAGAGGTACTTCAATCGGATGCGTGCTAATGTAAATTTCCAGTTTCCTGCCGTTTCAGCAATGAGAACAGTATTTTTAAATTAGAAGAAAGCCTTTCTGTTAGAACAAACACTGAGTTTGGTTGGCTTTCAGATGTTTATATGTAAGCGCATATTTCATATTTGAGAATGTACTTGAAACAACAACTTCCAGAAGGAAAAACAGAATGCCTGTCATTTTTACAAATCGCTTTCCCCACTCATGGAGCATCACATCCACTATCCTAATGAAGTTCAGGCTGAAGAATTGAAAGTTCAGAATAACACAGAAATTTATACCGAATTCAAGGAGGTCCTTGGAAATGCAGACAACCATGAATTTATCTTCCCCATGTCAATTATCTGTACCAGAGATATGATCCTACAATATTGTTGAAGATTTGGATCGGCATATACATGCGAAAGGACATCTGCCCTCCTGAAATTTAGAAAATGCTACCACTCAGTATTCACTGATCAGCATATTAAAACTCTGTTGATACCCAAGAATCGAAACACTACAGGCCTTCAGGAGAGAAAGAATATTCAAAGATCTCTCTGTGAACTAAGTTTCATATAAATGTAAATCGACTGTACTGTACTGCACTACTCTATTGAGGGGATTCGACACTGCGACCAGTCTTGATCGATCTTACCTCTGCCATTCAAGTTGGGTCAACCCCGCTTTACCAGTTGGAAACTCACCGGCAGGCTAGTACAACTGGCATCGCACCCTACTGTGGTCCAGAAACGGCCACACCAAACAAGGTTCGAAAACCAGAGAACGCCTCGCACCGGAGGAGGAAGTTTTATCAAGAGCATATCATCCTGCCATGGACTACCGAGACACCCGCCGATACTTCTCCACTGAAAGAGTCCACCAGGTTAGAAATGACGTGAAATGAAAATGGAGATGAAATGGAAGGACGGGAAATTCGCAGATGTAACTAAGCGGTCCAGCTTTCGCCTGGTGCCCCGAAAACCCCCAAAAAATCCATCGGTCAGGTAGGTCGGCCATGGGAATCCAACCCGGACTTCCCAAATGCGGGCCACTGATCAAATAACCTGAGCCATCCCGCTCGGCAAATTTACTAAGGTACAGGTGAAATTATCTCGTAATCAATTCTTGTTTTTATATTGGTACATTCTTATATAATAATTCTGATTCAATTATAGTGTTATATTTCCAGGTTAAATAAAAGTAAGCTTTTTTCATTTTAGTTGTGCTTGCAAACATAATCTCTATCAAAAACCTTAGCCTATATACGGCTAGTGTGCGGAAATGATTAATGTCCATCAATTAACTAAAATAATAAGAGTTAAATGATGAAGCCTGGGAGTTAAGTACTTACGATAGTAAGTCGCAACAATAACCTATATGACACGTGATGTTCCATCTGTTGAATATTCCTGGTATATACCAATAACAATCATTCTCAAAACACCTAGCAATGGAAACAAAATTAATTCGTAGTGCGTATTACAGAAAAAACCTGTAGATGCTAGTGACATTCGAATTAAGAACCTCTTGGTTAGAAATCTTTAGACTTAACTGCTCGTACAAAAAGCAAAATTGTGGTTATATAGGTTAAAGCAACTGCCTAACAGATGGTCTTCATATTTCTACTTCATAAGGGACGAGACTTTTATTATTATTATTATTAATTATTATTATTATTATTATTATTATTATTATTATTATTATTATTATTATTATTATTATTATTATTATTATTATTATTATTATTATTATTATTATTATTATTATTATTATTATTATTATTATTATTATTATTATTATTATTATTATTATTATTATTATTATTATTATTATTATTATTATTATTATTATTATTATTATTATTATTATTATTATTATTATTATTATTATTATTATTATTATTATTATTATTATTATTATTATTATTATTATTATTATTATTATTATTATTATTATTATTATTATTATTATTATTATTATTATTATTATTATTATTATTATTATTATTATTATTATTATTATTATGATTATGATTATTAATATTATTATTATTATTATTATTATTATTATTATTATTATTATTATTATTATTATTATTATTATTATTATTATTATTATTATTATTATTATTATTATTATTATTATTATTATTATTATTATTATTATTATTATTATTATTATTGTTATTATTGTTATTATTGTTATTATTGTTATTCTTGTTGTTATTGTTATTCTTGTTGTTATTGTTATTGTTGTTGTTATTGTTATTGTTGTTGTTATTGTTATTGTTGTTATTGTTATTGTTGTTGTTGTTGTTATTGTTGTTGTTGTTATTGTTATTGTTGTTGTTATTGTTATTGTTGTTGTTATTGTTATTGTTGTTGTTATTGTTATTGTTGTTGTTATTGTTATTGTTGTTGTTATTGTTATTGATATTATTATTATTGTTATTATTATTATTATTATTATTATTATTATTATTATTATTATTATTATTATTATTATTATTATTATTATTATTATTATTATTATTATTATTATTATTATTATTATTATTATTATTATTATTATTATTATTATTATTATTATTATTATTATTATTATTATTATTATTATTATTATTATTATTATTATTATTATTATTATTATTATTATTATTATTATTATTATTATTATTATTATTATTATTATTATTATTATTATTATTATTATTATTATTATTATTATTATTATTAATATTATTATTATTATTATTATTATTATTATTATTATTATTATTATTATTATTATTATTATTATTATTATTATTATTATTATTATTATTAACACTATTATTATTATTACTATTACTATTAATATTATTATTATTATTATTATGATTATTATTATTATTATTATTATTATTATTATTATTATTATTATTATTATTATTATTATTATTATTATTATTATTATTATTATTATCATTGTTAGTGTTATTGTTATTGTTAGTGTTGTTGTTATTGTTATTGTTATTGTAATTGTTATTGTTATAGTTATTGTTATTGTTATTGCTATTGTTGTTGCTGTTGTTGTTGTTATTATTATTATTATTATTATTATTATTATTATTATTATTATTATTATTATTATTATTATTATTATTATTATTATTATTATTATTATTATTATTATTATTATTATTATTATTATTATTATTATTATTATTATTATTATTATTATTATTATTATTATTATTATTATTATTATTATTATTATTATTATTATTATTATTATTATTATTATTATTATTATTATTATTATTATTATTATTATTATTATTATTATTATTATTATTATGATTATTATTATTATTATTATTATTATTATTATTATTATTATTATTATTATTATTATTATTATTATTATTATTATTATTATTATTATTATTATTATTATTATTATTATTATTATTATTATTATTATTATTATTATTATTATTATTATTATTATTATTATTATTATTATTATTATTATTATTATTATTATTATTATTATTATTATTATTATTATTATTATTATTATTATTATTATTATTATTATTATTATTATTATTATTATTATTATTATTATTATTATTATTATTATTATTATTATTATTATTATTATTATTATTATTATTATTATTATTATTATTATTATTATTATTATTATTATTATTATTATTATTATTGTTATTATTGTTATTGTTGTTATTGTTATTGTTGTTGTTATTGTTATTGTTGTTGTTATTGTTATTGTTGTTGTTATTGTTGTTGTTGTTATTGTTATTGTTGTTGTTATTGTTATTGTTGTTGTTATTGTTATTGTTGTTGTTATTGTTATTGTTGTTGTTATTGTTGTTGTTGTTATTGTTATTGTTATTATTATTGTTATTATTATTATTGTTATTATTATTATTATTATTATTATTATTATTATTATTATTATTATTATTATTATTATTATTATTATTATTATTATTATTATTATTATTATTATTATTATTATTATTATTATTATTATTATTATTATTATTATTATTATTATTATCATTATTATTATTATTATCATTATTATTATCATTATCATTATCATTATCATTATCATTATCATTATCATTATCATTATCATTATCATTATCATTATCATTATCATTATCATTATCATTATCATTATCATTATCATTGTCATTATCATTATCATTATCATTATCATTATCATTATCATTATCATTATCATTATCATTATCATTATCATTATCATTATCATTATCATTATCATTATCATTATCATTATCATTATCATTATCATTATCATTATCATTATCATTATCATTATTATTATTATTATTATTATTATTATTATTATTATTATTATTATTATTATTATTATTATTATTATTATTATTATTATTATTATTATTATTATTATTATTATTTATGATTATTATTTATGATTATTATTATTATTATTATTATTATTATTATTATTATTATTATTATTATTATTATTATTATTATTATTATTATTATTATTATTATTATTATTATTATTATTATTATTATTATTATTATTATTATTATTATTATTATTATTATTATTATTATTATTATTATTATTATTTTTATTATTATTATTATTATTATTATTATTATTATTATTATTATTATTATTATTATTATTATTATTATTATTATTATTATTATTATTATTATTATTATTATTATTATTATTATTATTATTATTATTATTATTATTATTATTATTATTATTATTATTATTATTATTATTATTATTATTATTATTATTATTATTATTATTATTATTATTATTATTATTATTATTATTATTATCATTATTATTATTATTATCATTATCATTATTATTATCATTATCATTATTATTATCATTATCATTATTATTATCATTATTATTATTATTATTATTATTATTATTATTATTATTATTATTATTATTATGATTATTATTATGATTATTATTATTATTATTATTATTATTATTATTATTATTATTATTATTATTATTATTATTATTATTATTATTATTATTATTATTATTATTATTATTATTATTATTATTATTATTATTATTATTGTTATTATTATTGTTATTATTATTATTATTATTATTATTATTATTATTATTATTATTATTATTATTATTATTATTATTATTATTATTGTTATGATTGTTATGATTATGATTGTTATGATTATGATTGTTATGATTATGATTGTTATGATTATGATTGATATGATTATGATTGTTATGATTATTATTATTATTATTATTATTATTATTATTATTATTATTATTATTATTATTATTATTATTATTATTATTATTATTATTATTATTATTATTATTATTATTATTATTATTATTATTATTATTATTATTATTATTATTATTATTATTATTATTATTATTATTATTATTATTATTATTATTATTATTATTATTATTATTATTATTATTATTATTATTATTATTATTATTATTATTATTATTATTATTATTATTATTATTATTATTATTATTATTATTATTATTATTATTATTATTATTATTATTATTATTATTATTATTATTATTATTATTATTATTATTATTATTATTATTATTATTATTATTATTATTATTATTATTATTATTATTATTATTATTATTATTATTATTATTATTATTATTATTATTATTATTATTATTATTATTATTATTATTATTATTATTATTATTATTATTATTATTATTATTATTATTATTATTATTATTATTATTATTATTATTATTATTATTATTATTATTATTATTATTATTATTATTATTATTATTATTATTATTATTATTATTATTATTATTATTATTGAATGTTAGATAATATACGCTATTATTAACGTTTATACCTCAGTACTAAACCAAGTTATAATAAGAGGTTTACGTCCCTTAATCGAAAAATGAATCGATGTTGAAAGTTAAGAAATTACACTTGTCTCATACGCAATGGCAGTGTTTGTAATACGGGAAAGCTTGTACTTAATGTGTCATACTTATTGTAATTTTACTACATTTGTATTTAATCCTCGCTCATATTGTCATATAGGTATCCTATTCGGACAAGTGGGATGGCTGTTCGTGAACATCACATATATTCCATATTCTTACAACTACAAAATTTATGAGTAATGGCAGACTGAAAAATTCTATTCCATACCCGGGATTTGAACCACGTATATCCTTGGTTTAAATCCCGGCAACGGTATTGAATTTTTCAGTCTGGCTCTACTCTCTCAAACCTAAGCCTACACATGGCTAGTGTGAAAAATTTATTTTTTCCATCAATTTACCTTAAGTAGATACAAAATTTATGTTGATAGGCGTGGTTTACCTTGGAGATTCATGTGTTGGAATTTTAAATATGGCTGCAGAAGAGATAACTTTATTTAAACTACAATAAAATTGATATCTCTTTAATCAATTGTGAGCTCTCCTTGATGCCGTTTTACAACTATATTACAAATTTATATATGTTTATCATTTATATACCATGTAAGTTTCTCTGTAGAGATGTTTAAAGACCTTTTATATTTGATAATAATTATAGCATGATTCACTTTTCCAAATATTTTCCCTTATGAGATTTGTGCAAAAGAAACATTTTTTAGTTAAGGTGTAGTACATCACCATATTTTTCTCTTTTTTGAAGAGAGAGAGAGAGAGAGAGAGAGAGAGAGAGAGAGAGCAAGGAAGGTAGGGAACCTATTTATATCTTTATTTTATTTTATTTAACTCACTATCTTACATGGAGGTGAATGATGCCGGAAAGGGGTATCATATTGCCCGTATCTCTTATACTTGCAGTATCCACGCTTCGAAGGGTGATATTTTCTTAAGCTGTATCATGGACCATCACTCATCGCGTAAAAATTGTCTTAGACGCTATATCGTACAATCAACCGGCGTATCCAGTGTGTTTAACCATGCAAATGTACCCATTATCAGCCAGAGCAGTGCACGTTGTAATTAAAGGGCTCACCTTAGGAAGATTCAAGTGTAATATATCTTCATGTGAAGCATCCCATTCGGCAGGTATCTATTACATTTGTCTAGCACCCACTTCCATATCCCAGCTTTTCCGCAACATACCATTGCTCGACGCGGAAGTGAATCTGCTGCCGAGCAAATAGAGTATCTCGGGCAGCCGGCCATTCTGTGGCGATACAGTTTGTCTGCCGTTGGAAGAATTTCATTTACAATTTCGTATGTCACCGTTAACCATTTGGTGTTCAGTTGCTGAAAGCTAAAACATTTCCATATGCGCTGCCAGGGCAGCTGCGGGTATTTTATCTGTACGTGCGGGGTAATTCTATCTGCTTGACGAAGACAAGCGTAAATATTCTTTACTTTGCTGCGACTGCACAGCGAGGGGAACCTCCCAAAGCAGATTGAACACTCTAAAATTCAGTGTTTGATGATCACCCGGTGTAATGCGTAACGATGCCGTTTCTCCAGAGGCGTAGGTAAATTTTTGCTCATCTTGATAACGGGATAGGAGATTATTGTACAATACCGCCGAAATCACCTTCACATATATAGCACGTTCTCTTGTGTGCAGCTGGAGAGTGTCAACTTGATCCACTTGTAATCCCATGAAGTTTACAAGCCAGTGGTGGATTTCCAATGCAGTAGGTTAACTTGTCGTTGCTTCAAGTTGAATTTTTAGTGTATTCACACGTTTGTACACCACCATGATTACCTTTTACACTCAAAACCGAACAGGTATAAAATATACCCAATTCAACAAAACTAGGCGCAAAGCGCTGAACTGTACACACGGCAGCACAAGCAAAACCCGCTCTGCCTGGCGTTTACTTCCGTACACAGCGGAAGGACAACCTCGCGGTATGCCAGTCACCGCACAACTGCTTCCATCTCCCCACAAAATCTAAAAATATGAATCTAAGAGTGAGTGTGTTGGTGTGTGTGTTTGTGTGTGTGATTAATAGAGTACTGAAGAGACTAAAGTTTAAGTAGAAACCTACAAAAAGGGCAATGACAGTATCAGTCATTCTTCATGTCAAAATCCTCGATATGAATCATGGAGGTTAAATATAATTTAAGAGTACAACTCAGTAGTCCAAGCGACTTTAACTAAAGCATTAACTAAGATGATCCAAAATTCTCTTCTGTGTAAAATATATTATTGAAGAGATAGAATGTGCAAGGTCATGCAATAATTAAGAAGAGCTAAACGATTTAAATTTTTCAGAGAAGAACCATAATGCATGCACATGCCTACACCAGTTATGCAGTTTGCTTGATTTCATTTATGAATTACATAATTCAGACATCCCTTTGTGTTCTAATGAATTACATTTGTATTACAGGTTATAAACTCCTATTTTACCTTATATATTTAACAGTAGCACAGACGTTACCGTTTTAGCCACCCCAGTTGTTATGGTTGTCGTAATTTAACATCCATTAAACAAAGATAAGCCTGAGAAAAACCAGCATTCTTTGCTCTCAAATATAAACATACGTGTCCTATGAAAATATAAAACAAATCACACATTTTGAAAAGGAATGAATTAATATTCAGCTCATTTTAGAGAAAAAGTGTGTTGTTTGCTTATTCCAGTCACTGGACATATTTTAAGTCGTGTTTTAAACTAAACACTGTTGTTTAAATAATAATATACGTAAAATAACACTTAAAACGTAAACACTTAAAACGCTTGAATGAAAAGCCATTAAATGTTGTTAATATCTAAATTAAATTATTAAATTAATGTGTTTCTCTTTCACATCGTGTGTGAGCAAGTCCTTCCAAGCTGGAGGGAGGGATATTTCTGTTAACAAACGTGAAGTGATTCATTTATAGGCCAAAAATTGTTATTAATGCAATTCTTAAAAGCATTCTCTAATCCAGAATATGGAGAAGCTGCAGAAATTTAAAAAAAAATTCAGTAATTTATTGTGATGGCTTGTGATATAGGTAGCGTAGAATAGACACAGCGTCAAAAATTGATAGTGGAACCGCTGCGTCCAAACAAAGTACAATTAACTGGAATATCCGGGATAAAACCCACAGGACTGGAAAGCGAGTTACTCGTTGGAATGCTTTCCAAAAAGACCTTTTCTGATTTTAGTATTTTAATGATATTTAAATTCTTTGTTAATTACAGAAACAATGTGTGACGTCGTGTCTGGCGTTAATACGGCCTCTGATGCACAGGGTTACCGTCGGGACACATCTACTACTGCGCAAGCATTGGCTAACGTTCAAATGCCATTAGATTTTACAATTTCTGTAGATGTCGTCCCTAAAACGTTACAACTATCTGATTTTGACTTCCTTTCTTTAATATTTACTATCACCTTGTAATTTAAATTATAAATCTTTAGCTGCAACGTACTGATATTGCAGAACCGAAACATAATTGCAATCCGGATTTATTTATATTTACGGTCTAGAGAGTATTCTAGCATCAATGTACCCAATGTTTGCTTCATGGCTGACTTTTAAGTTTATTTAGTGTGGAAAGGTTACCCTTGTGCTGTGTTTTTCATGACTTTTATACATCAAAACCAGTTGAAAGTCTGGATGGGAGCAGGTTCACGGAAGAAAATGCCGAAAGGTTACCAGCAAAGAGAGTATATGAAAACTTTTAATCTACGCTCACTCTATAAAATACACAATATTAATAATACATCAGAAATTGTGGAATTATTGCTGCCTTAATACACTATATTGCGTATTGCTAAGGTACCTGAGAATGGAACATTTCAGACATTGTTAAACTTTATATTTTAAAGAACACGACAAATTCCTACTCTAGGATTTATAGACTGTATACTGATTAAGAAAAGGATATGATATATTTCATAAAATTGGGCGTAAGTATCCTATAACTACCCTTACAAAAGTGCTATTAATAGACATGCAAGAAGGGATGTCTATTGTGGGTGGAGAGGCAACATTGTTTGCTATTCTGTATACGAAAGCAAATGCAATGCAGTTCAGTGAAGTTCCTCTTAACAAAGTCCGTAAAGCACGCTTATTAATCCCATGTATACAGAATTGCTTTGCCTGCCTAGACACAAAAGCAGCGATATTCAATTAACGCTACAGAGGAGATGGAGGCCCGATATACGTGCCTTGATGTGGACATTTCGAAATCCTTAACGTTATTTCGTATAATACCCACACCTTAAAAACGTGAGGGGGAGTTGGAATCACAAAGAATAATTAAAAACCAGTGTGCTAATGGATGAAGCATATGCTTTTGAAAGCCTCATATGTAAGTAGGTTTCAGAAAAGGGCTTACCACAGAAAGGTTTTATTCAAGGATTAGTTTGGATGTACCGTATGTCCTGAAATAATATGGACTCTCGGCGTTTATTATCAAGATTCATGGCAGCTATATTCTAAAATTTATATTGAGAGAAGATCATAGCTAAGTTATGTAGAGATGCTGTAACATAATTTTGTAGTTTTGAGAAAGCTATTGCTGACACAAACGTAGTAGTCTGTTGTCAACTCTTTGACATAACAGTTTTACACTATAAAATAATTATTAGGCCCTTTTGATCACACTTTTCCTTTGTTTTATTTATCACATCCTCCACCGGCAAGGTTTAGGTAGTTGGTGAACAAGAACTGTTTTATTTGATCCAAAATGTTGATATTGATATTGTCGTGAGCCCGATTGCGATAAGGCGGCTTGCGCACACAAAGGAACTGATAGGTTTCACGTAGATAACGAGCTTGCATAAGCAGATAAACATAGCGCTTCAGGTGAAAGACTTACCGAAACAAATATAGTTGCATTCTAGAACATTTGTGTTTTACCTGGTGACATTTTAGAGAAAATTCGATAACAGTCTGGAATTCATGAATTTGTTTATAAAATGAAGCCATGGCTAGTGGGTGAGTCAGTTGTGAAACAGTTGTTGTGAAACCAGACAGCTGGAAGTGTTATTGTAACGAGAGCTAATGATGTAATCTGCTGTCACTGTTATTGCCATCGACCTTGGTAAACTGATGGTGTACGTAACGTAATGCTGCTGTAACCTATAAGAGTATTTTAAGAAAATAAGTTATATTTTAATTTCTGCAACTCGGCCCTTTAAGTCTACGAACCCACAAAGTCACAATATTTTATAAAAAATATCTATTTCTGGGTTCTCTAAATTTAAAGGAAATTTATGGGAAAAGTGTACCTTAAATGGGGTGAAGAGACATAGAGATGAATGATTACCAGAAAACGAAACGTACTCTAACAGTTTTGATTAAAATGGTCTGTATCTAAATACTCTTCTGACTGGTAGAATGCATCTGTTATTTTTCTGTGAATACATTGTGAAATCTTCATTTTCTAACTACGGTTATTGAATTGAAAATGTGTATAAAATAATAAATCTGTGTTAAATAACCTTTTCATAGCATCAGCGTTTTTAAAAGTATCTACTGTATGATTTACTTTCTCAATTGGTTAAACATAATAGTTTTATGTGAGGTCTATTCCTTTCTAATGTTCAGGTTATGCGGAGTGGGAGTAAAATCAACACGAGCATGTAAGCAGATGCTTTTATTAGAAAAAAAAATAATTCGGGCCCAAATGACCTTGTTGTCGACGGGCCCTAAAACACCACACACTCACTCAAAAAAAAAGTTTGCAGATAAAGTCATGTGATTTTAATATATCATAATTGTTTATAAATGTATGAACATCATACTTTGCACCACCAAAATAGAAAATGGCAAAATCATTATCGACGTTACAGAGAATGTGAGTGCGCTTCCTTATTTTTGGTCAAACAGGGATAGTTTTCATACTTGACGTACTTTTGCCTGTACAGGTTTTTAAACTGTCCAACGAAAATTCTACGTAAACGTTCATTTTGATTAATGTTATCTTTACCATATTCGTAAAATGAATATGTCTTACATATGCTTTCTCCTGTGATGGTAACTGCATTATACCCTCCACTACAACGGGTTTTATTTCAATAATGCGCATTGATTATGCATTTCATTTATCAACACACCGGTTTCTCGGTATTTGAGCTGGTACCACTAAAGATTTAGCCTCATGCTTTATATCCATGGCCCGATATTGGTAATGTTTGTTAAGATATAACTTGGTACCGCAGTTGTAAACTTCAGACGCGTATTCTGGCATCTGTACACGTGATATATTAAACACAACTTTAGTAACTATCCTAAACACACACAGAAAACAAAAACTGAATGAAATTTAAGACGTTAAACCATAAACTAATAAAATGAAAGGGATAGTGTAGCAATGAATTCACTATCTTTATTGCCTCCCTCCCATTTTGAATATTGTCTAAACCTATATTTTTCTCTTGATAATCTGTGTAGAGGGTACTAAAGACACCAAATTCTTACTTTATTAAATGTTTCCGTTAAGATAAAGTAGTACAGGCAAGCAGCTTTAAAATCATTCACCTATTTAATTTAGATTCTACTCCAGTTTGGTAGTGGTGAATGAGGTTACTTACTGAAAAATTTACTCCTGAATAAATAAATCAAGGTAGGTGTATACTATCCATAAAATAAAAGGAATGAAACAATGGACATTATTGATAAAGTTTTAGAGCCCTTTTCTAACTTTCAGTATTATTAAACTAAAAGTTTTTCGTGGAAACGTAGAGTAAGACTGAAAAATTCAATGTCATAGCCGGGATTTGAATCACGGATCTTCAGGTCTCCGTCCAGCCGGTCTAACCATTGAGCTTCTATGGACAACGTGCCGATATGACATTAAATTCTCCAAATGACTCGCATTTTTTCCGGTAAACCACTTAGGAGTTCTCATAAACACATAAGACAACTACCTTAATGGCGACTTACAACGTGTAAGTAATTTAAGGCCCGGGCTTTATAGTTAACCACTATTAGGTCAATTAATGGAAATTAATTGTTCTTTCACACTGTCCGTGTGTAGGCTAAATTGTGGAAACGTAGAGTCATACTGAAAAATTCAATGCCATAGCCGGGATTTGAACGACGGATCTTCTTGTCTCCGTCCAGCCGCTCTAACCATTGGACTCCTAAGTGGTTGGCCGGGAAAAATACGAGTCAGTTGGAGAATGTAATGTCATATCGGCACGTTGGCCACAGTAGCTCAATGGCTAGTGCGGCTGGACGTAGACCAGAAGATCCTTGGTTCAAATCCCAGATATGGCATTGTATTTTTCAGTTTGACTCAATTTAGCCTACACAGGGCCAGTGTGAAAGAACAATTAATTTCCAATAAACGCTATTCAGTAATACCATGAAAATAAATTAATTCAATGATCTAAGCTATTCTTTCTGATAGATTTTACTTTTATATCATAATGAAGATTTCATAACATGTTTACAATAAGCATAAGTTTTATCAAATTCGCTCTAGTAAAATGAAACACTGATGTGATGAAGACGCACAGTTTCGTTTATGATAACAGAACATAACCCACGGATACAAAATTTTCGCTACCTATTCTATTAATGCATGTAATGACATGTATATACTCCATTACTTGTTAAAGTAGTAGTCACGGTTTACCTTACACAACCCGTGCCCCGAGTGAAATTTTAAGACACGCTACTTCTGGTGCTTATTGACTCCACTAGAGGGAATCTCGTGGAACAACTAATAACGGAAGTCTGAAAATGTCAGCCTGTGTTAACCATTCTATAATATAAGTACTAAGGACCTATCATACTAGCTAACTAATTATCATTTATTGCTCAACTCGCACATCCATTGCTTAAGAAGCCCTTCCGGGCAAACCTTCCCTAAAACAGCAAACAATTGAAAACTCATTAATTATTGTTAGTGTGTTAAAATAGTATAGAATGAAATATTTTGTTCCTAACGCTGAATAGAATAAAAAACACCTAACTTTGGATTACACAGTTCCACGTTCTCTCTCCTCCCGCCTCTGTAGCGTAGATGGTAGCATGTGTGTCCCACGTTCAAAAGGTACCGAGTTAAAATCTCGGTTAGGGTGAGTTACCTGGATAAGGTTTTTTCGGGGTGTTCCCTTATTCTTACAGACGAATGTCGGGTAGCTCTAAGCTTCATGGACCCTGGGAACATTTCAGCATCATTTCAACCATTTCACTCCCCGTTGGAGATGTCTTAACGTTGGAGGACGTAAAATTACAAACAAACAAAAAAAAAAAAAAAAAAAAAAAAAAACCGTTCCCTCCAACATCTACTAGTTAACCATTCGTACTGCTATTCAACGGAGAAATACAATTGTTAAAACTTTTATAGAAGAATACACTTTTTCGAACATTTTAACAATGACTTAAATATTGGAGATACGTTCAATATCTCTTTAAAGTCGTTTGAAATGTTGGAAAATGAAATGTGTAGTGTTTAATGTATGTATTCTGTATCTTTTGTGTTGAGAGAAATTACGATATTACGGGACCTTTTTCTTTTTCCAAATATTACTTGTTGTGACACAGAAAGAAGTGCTTTTTGATTCTAAATCATTGAGTGAAAGACGTTGACTTACGGAATGCATATTGTGGTTCGGTGTAATACGTTCCTTGATATTCAGACAGTGTCAGTTAATATTTGAGCTAGGTTTTAAATATTTATTATGTTACGACCTCATTTCAGTATCTGTAGATACAATGAAATGAAATGGAGCTATGAGTTTCTCAGTATCAGATTATACAGGCATGAAAAAGTGATTGGGAGTTGTAACATTTCCAAGTACCGCTTAGGCCTCATGGGACTACACGAGATTAGCAGCATGGTACACACGTGTACTACGTGCATTACTGCAGTTGTGTATAAACAGAGGAAACTTTTCCGTGTAACAGAAATGGTTCGGTTGCAAAGTACTGCGCCGAAAGCGTTGAAAGTTTTTAAATCCAGCCAACTGCATAGTCTGTTCTTTCAATTCATTTCCATTTTAGCACACTTTATATGGATGTATATTTCGCCATACATATTTTAATACATAAACCATTCTATATTACATATTTGTCTGCTGTTTTCGCTAGAAGCAACACAGCGATCTGGTATCTGGTTATTTTCAAATATAATACCCTAATTAAACATTGATTACCACTTCCTTAATTGTCTAACATTTAACTCAATTTGCGGCATCTTTACAACGAATGATAACCGCCGTGAACTAATTACAAAGGAAGACGTTAGTAACGGATGGTTTACCACCTCTGCCAAACAGACATTTCCTCGTTCTCTGTAGTCACGTGAGCAACCTGCCCATTTTCACTAATACAATTTCGCTCACCTCCTCACAGTGAACTGTGGAACTCAACAAATGCTTAATGATGGTTAGCCTTGGGAAAGCATAGTAAGAACAGCTTGTGCCATTGCTATAATATGAATTGATACGTCATCTTGTTTATATATAATTTTTATGTATCAAACGAAATAATAGTTTAAATTAAAATGTGAAGAAGTATCGAAGGTAAATTAAATAAATTTAAGTGGAACAAAATGTATGTATCATCACCGAGATTTGACTTAGGTTTGCAGAGGCCGAAGGCGCATATGCTACTTTTGAACCATATATGCGTGGACTTTAAAAGGTCTTTTGCCATATTCAGATAATACGAGGCGCTTTAACAGCAGTTGTGGTTTGTACGGTTATATGCTTTATTTATTGCATTCAGGATATTTGATTGCCTAGGATTCAGGTCATTAGTTGCTTTGGTCCATTGGCTTTTGGTTGCTCCTCCCTTTTGATTGAACACCAATGAGCATAGCGTCAAATAGATGCACCTTTGCGTTCGGTTAACATATTGGCTAGCGATGAGGCAGGCCAACAGTGAGACATTATTTATAAGTACCTCATTGAATATGCAAGTATTAATAAATAATAACATATAAAGACGAGGGATATATATATATATATATATATATATATATATATATATAAATGTAACATTTGAATGTAAAATACTGTAACATATGAGTTGATAAATGTTCCACCCAACAAATGTTTTCACTCCTTGAAGAGAATGCTCCTTAGACTTCTGAAAAGACAAGGTATAAGCAGGTAAAAGAGCAGGAAAACAAAGCGCTCCGGAGCATATACCCTCTCTTCCGCTCAACCATGCCCATCTGTCTCAAACTCCAGCTGTATCGGGCGATCATTCCGCCTACGATTCTCTACGGCTGTGAAGTCTGGGGAACAGTGGCTAATACCACTTTCGTCAGGCTCCAGACGCTGCTGAGCAGGGCACTTCGCATCATATACGATACAGACAGGAGATTTCCTGCTCATATCCTGCATAAGCACTCCCAGATCCCGTACATTATCGATGTCATCCGCGAGAGGGCACGATCAATGTACGACAAACTCCAAACTCTCAACAACCGTTGGTGAACTCCCTGGGCAGATATGACCAGAGAGAACAAAGACGCTTGGCATCCTTCAAACTACCAAGAGACGTCTTGGGGCCCCTTGGTTATCCAAGAGAAACTCCAGATGTGTCTAGGACCCATATTTACGCCTGATGGCTCAAGCGATATGCAACCCTTAACCAAAACGGAGCAAATACATTAAATCGTGTCTCCCAAAACGGGGGAACGCCTATATGCAGCTGCCTTTTGAGATAAATCAAGGGCATCCCATTCCAAATTTCCTAAAAAATTCAAACAAACAGCCTAGCAGAACATACCACCACACTGCTCATTTCGCTGGTAAAGCCGCAAAGCGGCTAGGTACTGCGGCATAAAGACACCCGGACGGGGAGAAGCCCAGCCCGACTAGGACTACCTATGGACCTCTGGAAACATAGCGTTGAGGGCATTCTAAGTGCGAAATCCAAGGTATGCGAATGTGTGAGCACGGAGTCAAGCAACGAAATTCATGGTGCGTGAGTAGTGGAAACATTTTCATCGGGGACACAATTATGAATGGTGTAAATATTGAAATAAACTGTAATTAGTCTACAATTTATCGCTATTGTCTCTCGTCACACTGCCCTGAGATCTCCATATCCAACATGTTTTACCTAAATAATGGCAGATGAGCAGCCATGGACACGACCGGAGAAGACTTCCAGCACCAACAAATCAACCTATCAAACATCAACAACCACAAAAGCAATCCATAAGGTTTACAAATTCCCTAAGGTTGCCGAAAAATTAACAAGCGAACGGAGAAACGCTGCAACACTAATTTTCCATACCAGCACCATTTTTATCAGGAGCAAATACAAATACGAGACGTGATTCAAGACGCAGTCTATTTATGCGTTCGATAGATGATAATGCATACTAAAAAGGGTAGATAATCTCTAGCTGCATGCTGCAGATATCGACTTCTATAACCACATCTGCAATAGCGCTTTCTAAAAGAAAACTGCTTCTATCATTTTTCATTGACGGTATAGGTGTATTCCTGCAGTTGTTTACATTCGTACATATGAGCATTAAATACCAAGCTTACCTAATCTAACGGAATTGAACGATTCTCCACATCTTAATGATATAGTATTGCGTTATAGCTGATATGGCCAAGTTTAACAGAATGTTGGCGCAGCATAATCGGAAGTGTCAACAGATAAGCAACGCGTTCTCCAGGATGAACCGCGTTAAGCCCTATCGGCAGGAAACAAGAACCACCTGGGAGTTCTCCTTCTTTTAAAGTTTTTAAACTGTATGGAAATTTTAAGGCTAAAAATGAACACGAATGAGTTAGTCTCAGGATTTAGAAAGTGATTTATCTAGTGATTACGTGAGTGAATTAGTGAGTAATCATGCCAGGAAGCGTGTTACTGGGTTTCTCTTGTAAAGAAGTGCAGGTATTATTTTCCGAGTGCGCTTATGACGATTATGAACTCTTGCAGTTAGTGCTATTACTATAAAGGTTTTATGTTCAACTCCTCGGCGAGTTAACTATCCAGAAAAAGAGGCTGCATCGGATGCAATTCCTTATGTCACTATGAAAATTGAAGTTAATATGAAAACAAGTGGTATGACACCCAATTTAAGTTAAGTGACAGTTTAAAAAGTAGAAAAGGCATATTGATGGCCTGCTCGCCGTTTAGAGCAATAATGCATATGGTTATTAATTGTGGGGTTTGATATAAAGTTGATGGAAAAATCGTCCTAGCCACGAATTATAAAACCAAATGCACCATGCCTTTAAAAGCTGCAGAAAATTCTGGAGCATGTTAAACAAACGCAAGTCTTACGTAGATCTAGAGGAAGATCATTTCGATTACGTTTTAGAACGCACGTAAGCGTAACATCTTCTCTGTCTCGTGTCATTGGCACCTTCTAAGGGGCAATAGTTGATTAGTCCATCGCTGCTGTACGATCGGATTCATATAGTGGTATCGTGTGAATGGATGGTTTCAGATGTGTCATAGAGAAATTCACTTTAATACTATTAATGTGATTATGGAAGCAACCTTTGAAAGTGTTTAATGCGTTTTTATAACTTTGCTATTCAAATTTGTGAATATCAATTAATCCACTTATGTTTTCTAAGCCGGGCCATGCAATAGCCTGATGGTGGTCAATGATACAATAAAGGCATTTCATAGTTCTATATTGAGCTCATGTTGTTTTTTTAACGCTTTTCCCTCCTCTTATCTCTTTCTAATTTAGAACAAATGTTTAGCAGGATTGTGTATATTTGAAATTAAATTTTTACTCACCTGAACAAATGATTAAAATACTTGTAAGAAGTTTTCTAGAGCGTATATTTTCTTAAAATTTTCCAAGGTGCATTACAAATAGGCTTCATATATAGGCGTTTGCATATGGAGTTTAAATTCAAATTTCAGTCTGATTTGTGAAACCGGTTGGAAACAATATCTCATAGAGCGTGGAGTTTTACAGATAACCCGTCCAGCATGCAGACATCCCATGACAGTCCCGCCCAGTGCCACAATAAAATAGTGATCAATTACAGAAAACGCTGCAGCTCTCAGCTCAGATGCCGAGGGGCTATTCCGAGTACATTTTTTCTGAATGGGATCCAAGGGAATTGTTCAAATTAACGTCTGTGCTAACTGTGCTAATTCAACAAAAGAGGTATTCACATTGGTTCCATCCTTTCATCAGAGAACTACACCTCTGCTGATATAAATATGACATTATATCTGTGAACAACTTAAATATAGTAATTGTATTTAATAAATATGGTAATTATTATTATCTTTACAGAAAACCATACATGGATCCAATATTTCTGCTGCATCCTGCAACAAATTATCTTCAAAGAAATAAATGTTGAGTACGTTTTATGTTAGTTTCAGATGTTTGCATATATTATGTTCATACGGCTTGTGCTTCGTGGACTATATAGAATAAAAACAATTTAACTACAGTAATACTTCTAACTTGTCTCTCCAGGAATTCTCTGTTGTCAAAGGGCTACTGGTTTTCTTAGATTGTAATCGACCTTCATCTCCAAATGGTTGTAACGGTCAAGTCGTATAATTTTTTTGAATATAACATCTTTACTGCCGTTATTCAGCATGTGCTTATTTTCCCCACATTTATCTATTTTTCTTCTGATAGTATTGTACTTCATTTAGGAAGAGAGTCTTAAATTTTAGTAACCTTGTGTCATATTGTAAAGCACTGGAATAAGCTACAGTTAAGCTCTGTCTGGTTGGCGTATTTCTGGACCGTAGTGGGATGAGCTGTCGATTGTGCTGGTCTGCCGGGGAGTTTCTAAATGGTTCTATTGGTAACTCAAGCAGAATACTACAGAGCTAATGACAATAGGGGAATATAAAAGTACTTAAAGAGCCAAATATGATTAAACTCACAAATATAATTACAAAAATGGAGCTTTATCTCACGTGTAGTTCTAGAAAATGCACAGAGTTCATATTAAATTTACCTTCATAAACATATAGGGATACTGTTGCCATTTATTTTTAGTTTTGTAATACATCGGTTATTTGTGCATACATTTTAGAGAGAGAGAGAGAGAGAGAGAGAGAGAGAGAGAGAGAGAGAGAGAGAGAGAGAGAGAGAGAGAGAGAGAGAGAGAGAGAGAGAGAGAGAGTGTGTGTGTGTGTGTGGGTATGTGTGTGTGTGTTTACGTTGTGTCCGTGGAATTTGCATGGGCTAGGTGTATTGCTGATCTAAATTTAGAATATTTCGGATTTCCATACTAACCTGTAGTTGACTATAAAAGCTCTCTACTTAACGTACGATACTTTCATATAACATAGGATGGGAATGCATTTATTAATTTGTCGGGTATAAGCTAACCTTAAAGGTAGTATTGTGTTAATGTACTAGAGAAGTTTACATAATCTCGGCGTAGTTGAATACTTCTGCTTTCTCTATTTATCTTCCTCGTATAGAGGAGCTACATGCCGTCCCTCCCTGTAAGCATCTGGGGTCAACGCCTAACGAGGAGAACAGAGGAACTGTGTATCAGAGAATATAACCAACATGAGCAGTCGGTCTGAAACCAGTTATGAGGATGAAAGAGAGGATGGTATGACATAGTGAACAAGTTGATGGAGGAAAGGTAATAATAGAACAGTTTTTGAAATCAATGGTAGGGAAAACCGGAGAAAACCCGCCTCGAAGCCGCTTATTCCACCATTCCCACGCGCTGTTTCCAGAGCTAGAACGAGGTTCCGAGGGTGACCTTTTCGACAGAGAAGCGGTCTAAACGCTCTATCATGATGCCAACACTTTTACAAATAGAAGAAAGGCATTGCACATTGACCGTTTTTCTATCAATGAGATTCGGTCTTTGAAACGTGTATAGCAGTTGAACAGTATCTCTCAGCTACGTTTATATTCGAGGGTGAAAATAATTTTAACTTTAATTTTACGTCTCTATTAGAAAAGACGTCTTTCATTGTGGGTATTATGGATATTTGACGCATTAATGACTTACTAATGATATTGAAGGTCTAGTAGTTAATTATATGATTATATGATACTGATCCAGGTGTACCACAGATTAGTAAGTACAGACAGTCAAATGTGGATCTCTTCTGTGCAAGCAAATTTATTGCATAATGTTTCAACAAGAGAAGATTTTAACATCGATGAGAGACTGAGAGGGAGAGAGAGAGTTAGGGAGGAATATTTGGAAATTTGTAATGACGTAGGGAGCCGTAATATATTTAGCTAGTTTTATCCATTCTCAACGGTGAAAACACTGAACTATTTGCTGTACTGCTTTTGGTACAGCAAACTGCTGCTTTATAATAGTTCGTTGTTACTCATTTATTTTCCTAACTCTCTCCTTCGATTCTATTTAATTGGTTTAAAAATGATTCGATAAGCTTATAGCATGATCTGATAATATAATTTAGTATCTTCTAGAAGCTAAATTAATTTCCGGCAGATCTAGACGTTGCAAGTGCACGCTTCAGTAATGAATTGATTACACTCTGCTGTCGATACCTTAACCAAAGCGATTACTTGGTGGTGTATAATTACGTACAACGTATATAAACATTGCAAAAGCGTTTCCGTGCTATTTCTAAAAATTTACACTTCTGTAATTTCTAGACACAAGTTATCCTAAATTTTGTTCTATGCTCTTTCCCTCCATACTTTAATTACCCTATAAAATGCCAATGACGACTACTATTTAGTAATAGATACAGTTTTAGGTGTATGAAGTAGTTCACTTAACATATTAATCCCATTGCAAATTTAAGTATTTGATAGTGGTTGGGCAAATCTACAAGGTTGAAGGTATACCATTTTTGTAGCAGCAGCAGTAGTGGTGGTGGTAGTAGTAATAGTGATAGTGGCAGAGGTAGTAATAAGAGTAGTAGTAGTAGTGGTAGTATTAGTGGTAGTAGTAGTGGTGGTGGAGCCTGCGGCTGTGGCCATTTCCACCCGTATCAACTTCTGTTCAGTAGTCAATAATCCTGGCACCTATCTCACAGTGGCACGTTTCATGTTTAAGCTATTTTGCAGAATAAAATAATAATAAAAAAGCACTGCTATGAGAAATCTACTACATGTGTATAATACTGTAATTGTTATTCGTCGGTCTTCACGAACAGTGATGCCAGCTGCATTAATGATTGTTTCGTTTATTGCTGTTGTTGGAGCACCTGGTCTACCTTGCTCTGTTATTGAAACACGGCCTTAAATTCATTGTACCATCTCAGAGCCGTGGAATGCGGCAGAACATCATCACCATAGGCTCCTGCAACATTCTGTAAATTTCTACGCCGGATTTCTGCAAACGAAAGCAACATTTTAATGCAGCGTGTTGTTCTTCGAGTAACATCTCCATTTTCTCTGTGAGTGGCGAACTGACCTACTTCGTTCGTCCCCTCTGTACAAACGCGCATGCATGCGCGAACATGGGCTTTGTCCGCCAATCAAAGCTGATCCATTGGCATCATATAAAATTGTTTCCTTAGTTCTACCATTATTGTGCGCGGTAAAAAAAATACTCTCAGTGTTTATTGACTCGCCCTCGTACAAGTTGGGTAAGCACACTATTTAGTAAGATATTTAATATTTCTACAAGTTAAAAGTAGTTTTCTCTTACGTACGCTGTAATTTCAAATCCTATTAGACACACTGCTGCTTTACCACTGCCAAGGCTAAGCTGTTAAAGACCATATGCAGAACTACTTAAGGATACCAAATAAATTGCAGGAAGATACACATACGCCAGTTTTCTTCTTCTGATAAGTGTCTAAACCATGTCGTCGTATTGGTATCAAGTAGCTCGAAGGTGTCTGATTGTTTCGCACTACCAAAGACCGCTCTTCGCTATTCGGATGTTCTCAGTATATCAAATTATCTATGGTTGTAAAATGAACGTATGTGTGCCCAGTAATGTTCAGTGTTCGGAATCAAATGCCATCACGAACGTTCTCTTTGAGATCTCGCCATGGAATTGTCAGCGCTTAGTGGTTCGAAGTGTATAAGTAGACGCTACCATTTTTTGATGTAGTTCATTTTGCAGAAACATGTGAAAAAATGGACACAAAGGTATAGACATAAACATTATTAGCAGTTCTATATTATCTAACCAGATGGAATTTTAAAACGTATTATTAGAATGTATTTAAAATTTATTCTAGGACTACCAGTAACAACCACTAATAATCTCTAGCTCCTTCAACGTCTGAAATCCATTATTTAGACACAGTGTTACAGATAACATTAATATTAAAGGAAAAGTAATATTCAATACATAACCCGAACTGGATAGGCAGTAACTGGAGCTGAATATAATTTTGTATAGAGCACATATTTCCTTTCAAGCACCGTTTTGACGTTATTCAAAGTAATTACTTATTCTACCAGTACAGTAAATTTTAGTAGCGTCATTATCCAAACTACCCATATACGGGGCACCTTTAATCATGAAACTTAATTGCTGCTCGCTATAGTACACTATAGATATTTTTAAGATTACCAAATTAGTTATATTTAAGTTATATGGGTATAGCACTTGTGCTTATTTCCTTCTAATGCAAAGGGAAATTTATCATTAAAACAAATACCGAAGTGATTCAGTACTTTTGTGTCTGAGCTTTCTCATATTTACGTTCATAACAATATATTGAATCATTATAATCAATCGGCTATCCCTGAAATGTCCTGCAAAGGTCATTTTGCATTTGTGTTTTATGGACTCTTTTTAGTTGTTTAGTACACGATAAGCTTCGAACAAATTGACGGTAAATTACTACTGTGAGTGCCGAATATGATGAAACTGGATATCCATCGCAAATGGAAAAGGAACAGCGAAATTATATTTTTAATTGCATTTATAGGTGGAAAATCGGATTAGAAAATGGGGATAGGTATTTTCTGATTTGCTTGGTGAAAATTAACAGCGTCATGTTCATTAACATTTCATCTAATGGATAAACCTTCCTGAATTAAAAACCTTTACATTTCTCGTATTTGGGTATACTACTGTTTGAAACTCCAGCACAGCAAAACGTTAATGTAAATAAAGGCTCGGTTTCTAGTTATCAGATACTGTTGTGACATTAATGTATTATATTGGAATTATATCCTTGGTAGCAAGGTCATTAAACCATTTATTGTTATTGGAAGTTTTACAATTACAGCTATAAAAGAGGGTTAAGTAAGTATTTACATGTTAGGGTAGAGTTAATTAGAAGAAATTTAGACAGTTCTTGTGTAAATCATCTCTTTCCTTTTTGTAGAATATATCTTAGTGGCAAAATTATCTTAAGCTCTGATATATACGATTTAAGTAAACCTCTAAAGGAATACCATACGATCTGGGGCTAAAAACACAGGAAAGAGGTGCAGTGATTTTGTAAGGTTTTTCTACTGTATCCCATAGCTTCTGGAGGACAAGACATTTGGGTAGTTTTCCACAGAATATATTGATTTCCCTTAGCTCATCACAGTATCATTATGTGTCTCTCGGCACTACCAGCAGATTAACCATTAATCATGTCAAACTTCTGCCGAACAGAACCATCATCTTGGATGAAAGAAGCCATACATATTAGCACTTAAGAGGTTATCGGTCTTAAGCAGGCTTGCGTTAATTACTTTAGTTAATTGCAGTGATGGGACGATGTCACCGTTTGTCGATACCAATACTGAGATTTAAGCACCGATACTCACTACTGGATACACACCGTAAATACACAAGTTGTAAAGGTAGGTAAAAGTATGTTCACATAATAAAGTTAATATTAGTAGTTTTTCTGGTATAACCGCATATAACAAATTTTATATCGAGCATGCCCATCAGACGTCATGACGTCATATTCTGACAGTGACAGGGGACTCGTATACGCCCGCCTCGGTAGCGTAGATAGTAGCGTGTCTGCCTCACGTTCAAGAGATCTCGACTTCGAGTCTCGGTCAGGGTAAGTTACCTGGATAGGGCTTTTTCGGGGTTTTCCATTATTCTTCAAGACGAATGTCGTGTAACTCTAAACTCCATATGCCCTGGACTTATTCGAGCATCATTTCACCCAATTCATTCACCGACCGATATGACAACGTTGGAGGACGTAAATTACCCAAAAGCCTCGTATATTACTTTCTAGTTAGAGAATGTGCAATTGTCACTCAGGGTATGCATGTAACACACTTCTATAATTTTAAAGAAGACTTGCCAAGTTGTTAAAAGTTAGCTATGTTTTATATAAATATGATTAGCTGGCATGCTTAAATTGTAAGATTACTCACTCAGACTGGGCAGGTATTCACCATTTCTTCCGAAAGCGCTTTTCGGTCTTTGCTTCAGACCATCTTCAGTGGCAGTTGGAGCAGCATCCACTGAATGAATGAATGAATGAATGAATGAATGTGTAGTGTTTAACGCCTGCTTTTACTACATACGGCACCGCAGGCGGTGACACTGATGATACATGAGATGAAGATGGAGCACCAGCGGAATGAGATGGCGGGGGAAAACGGAGGTCCCGGAGAAAACCCGCCCCAGCGCCGTGTTGTCCACCACAAAACTCTCACTTTGCGGTCACCTGGGATCGAATCCGGGCCGCCTTGGTGAGAGCCAAGCGGTCTAACCACTGAGCCACAGCGTGGCCAGCATCCACTGAAGATGGTCTAAAGCAAAGACCAAAAAGCGCTTTTGGAAGAAATGGTGAACACCTGCCCAGTCTGAGTGAGTAATCTTATAAATTAAGCATACCAGCTACTCATATTTATATACACTTTTATAAGTATGTTGTGTAAATTAAAACTGCTTGAAAATGTTACTCTGCATATTTTATGCACGATTCTGTAATCAGCAGTACTGTCTATTTTAGAATTTCTACACATTTCACTCACGTTTTATTCAATATCACTGTTCCAAATTGCTGAAATAAAATTTATAAAAATTAGTTGTACGTTGTACTTGTAAGTTCATGCTTGTGACCTGAGCTTCACTCACAAAACACATACTACATAGGGAAGGAAATAACTAATATACATTTAGCTGTATTGTCATGTCCAGAGTTCTAATTTTTTTATGCAGGATTAATGGATTCTGGTCACCAATGTAGGTAAATGTAATGACCATGAGTCATCAAGCCAGCCAATTTCATAAAAGTGTTTTAGTGCGTTAGTCTAAATCAACTTTATTCACAACTTGGTTAACGCTGCATGTTACAGCTTCACTCCTTCGCCCACAGTTTTCAGTTTTTCATTTAGTCACAAGAGTATAAGAAATGGCGCCTTCCTACTTCGTTCATTCACTCATAGAAAAAGAACTCCATATCTATCAAAAACTACAGTCCAGCATTTGTTTTTGGAAGGCATGCGGGGCAATAACTTGAAGTGTTGAATGCTATCTTTCCTTATGTAACGTAAAGTTAAACAAAATAGCTTTTCAATAGTGTATAATGTAAAGAGTTAGCCGTGTCGAACATGTATTGTCTCAAACTAGATTTGTTTCAATATCACCGAGTATTGTGCGTCCACGGTATGCACGGGTCTAGATAATGAATCCAGAAAGCATTATCTCACAATATTTAATTTATATTTGCAATCTTAAATTGTGAAAACATATACTTTGAAGGGAATTTACCTTTGAAACTTTGATGATTAATTCTTGTGAGGATGTGAATGAAACTTGGTGATATTTTGCTTCATAATGGTTGGTACCTTAATTAATCCCACCCCAGGTGTTTCCTTTATATTAAAAATCAGTATTACGTGCTGCCATTACCGAGCGAGTTGTTGCAGTTGTGGTTTCAGTCACGGCCAGCCAACCCTCTGATTTGGGGTCTTCCAAAGTTTCCCCTTTCTCCCTTAAGCGAACGTTGTGTGCTCAATCTGATATAAAGATTTTCCTCTCATCCATTTTGCGTTCCCATTCATTTCAGAGTTATAGGACCATACGGCGATGTTTGGCGTGTTGTGGCTTGACGTTGGCTATGTGCTAAGTAAAGACATTCTCTGTTGTGGGTCAGATCAGGACCTCTCTCCGCAGTAAGCCGTTTTAGGGCCCGCTGGTGTGTAAGGGTCTTGCAAGCGCGGGTGGTGTGCTGGAAACGAATAGGGAACCTGACCATGCTTCCGCTCGTAGTCATCTGGAGTTTGTCACCCCTTTTTTCCTAGGGGTGGCGGTAGCTGCAGAAATGCTTAATGGCCTACTTACACATATGTCTTGATAATGCAGGGGGTTCTCTGTTTTGCTATTTACATTTAGCTTTAATTGCTGCTATTTCAGCTGACAATAACAAGTTGCTTTTGAAGATATGACCTTTCCTAGCCCTTGCCTTCTTAGAAATTAGTATTAAACGGTGTAGTCATTTTAGCTATACGAATGAACCCTGTCCATATTTGCCTAAAATTGTACATGTGAGGAATGAACCCTGTCCTTGTTTGCCTAAGCCTGCACATGTGACGAACTTCCACATTTTTGGCTTATATTCCTCGTTCATAAAGTAAACAAAGCTTTACAATCAAAATCTATTTACACATTAAATCGGAGTACCTATTGGAATCAGCGCTGTTTACTATTGCATATGAACCTCATGGACGATTACATTACTTACGTAAATGAATGTGCTGTTAGCAATAAGGAACATAAAAGTGCATGCTAAATGGGAACTTCTAACATTGGGCACGCAGTCAGGGAAATGTGTTCGATAATACTTTGGGAAAGTCTTTAGATTATACCTCGCATTACGAGTAATGTGAGGTGGAGCACCATCATGTAGAAACTACATGTTGACTTTTATTTAAGCAGTTCTAAGGGTAATAACCATTGGACAGTATACCTATTGTAGCAGATTTTGGTGTCTACTGCAGGATTCTGAATTTATTTGCCGTAAATTAATATAATATCATTATTATCTCGGTTTGAAAATGCTGGTATCTCATGTTTGTTTTAAATGCTGTAATTATTCTCGAGTTATATTGTTACAGTTTCAATTCCTTTTAAATCAGTGATACTGGTAGCAATCAAAGTGATCTAGAGCTGACGTACAGCACCAGTGTACTGTGTAGTCAGAGGTATTTAAGTGAGAGGCAGAAGAGCTTTCGAAAGCCAAAGGCATCATTCCCTGCAGTTTATACAACCTTTGTGCAAACCAATGGCTTTGCAGTTGCTACTTGTTTATTTGCCAGTACGTGACACCATTCTCTTCTCGCAATATATTATGGGGTACATGGAAACCAGAAGCAGTAGTTAACCTTCAGGTACTTGACAGTTTGATACTTGATATGCCTGTAATGTTGTTCGTATTCTATAGCTAGGATAACTCCCATTTCTCTCATTTCTTCTCCCTTATTCTACGACTGCAAAACCTTGTCGTTACAGGCGTGCAGATGATGCAGAAGCTTGCAATAATTTGAAACTATTCCTTAGCTCCGTCACAATGTGTACTTTCGAACCATACATCTTCTGCGGCTCCTTCACCTCATCCGTTCCTTCCTAGGGTGTACGTAAACAGATTTAACTGCTGGTCGATTTGCCATGTGTTCTCTCCGTTACCAAACCATACATATACGTCACGCAGTGATACTAGAACACTGATCCTCACCTATGGGATAGTCAACGAACCCAGTCTAAACTTCTGTTCCTTCTATCTGCTTCCAACTCCTATACACAACGAACTTATCACTCATGTTAGTTGATGCTATATGCCCTGTGAATTGTCTACCACCGCACCCCCGCGAGTACAGTTGGCTGTAAAGAACTGTGACAGTCATACACATATTAACTGTTCATTGTGAAATGAATACTGAACATTTTGTTACATGATTACGTGCAATGTTAATTTCAAATTTATCCCTTAGCTCAATGCTAACAATAGATAATGTCTCTGTTCGTTTAATGAGGGAAACATGTAGGTAGCTTGTTTTTTGCATTAGATAAGAAGCTGCACACAGGATTTAACA